>DWJN01000246.1:0-27501 GCA_018248895.1 Carystus phorcus
CCTCCGCCACGTCTCCCCCCACCCGTCGATTGGTAAATCAGCGGAGCGAAGGCGAGCCCGCGTTCCCACCCGACGCGTTCACGGTTCGCGAATACGAGGGTGAGGGTTTCGGATACAATCGGGACGACGGACCGAAGATGCACGGCGCGTTCGAGGTATACCGTAAGCCGTCGCGCGAGTCCTCTTGTGAAACGGAGCCCGACGTCAAGGCCCTGCAGGAGCAGAACGCGGTGTTGCACCGGGTGTGCCGCGCGCTCGGTGCCGAGTTAGCTGACGTACAACGCGAACGCGAGACCCTCCGCGTGAGGCTCGATGCGCACACCACTTCGCTTTAATTCAATGTCATTATGGAGAGTGGTAGGATTTGTGCACTTTTCCACCTCACACTTTTGCTGCTGTGCTATTTAATGTGGAACGTTGGATCTGTCACCCGCGACACAAGTAGCCGAACTTGAGTCTATATTATGATGGTTTTTACTGAGGTTGGTTATTTACACCTCGAATCTGTAACTGATTAATTCAGACACCTTAAATTCTGCTAACTTATCGCTTTTCTACCACAGAGTCCTTAACATGTAATTGATAACTAAATAAATGGAGTTATACATATTTCCAAGCAAAAGGAGGATTCAGTCTGGAGGTCTAAGAGCATAATATGGTAGACAGCGCAGATGGAAATAAGTATGAGGCGGTTACGATATAGATGCTACCACCTAGTCTGTCGTCACCACGCGTCAACCTCGCTTCAGCTCCTTTTGCGCTATCAATATACATATGTTTTAACGATCCATCCAACGTCTGATCATTATTGAAAAGGAAACGCCCGAACGTTTAGTTTTTGAATGATTTGACTTTGAATACTGATGTAATATATGTGTGATCAGTTAACAGAGAATCACAATAATATATCTTACAAATAAATTGGTAGGGCACATAACACAAACTTTTACTATAACATACACGGCCGCTGTGATATGGTAAAAACGGTCAAAAAGCGTTGTTTCAACTTTTGGGTATTGGGCATGTCTATAAGTGGTATCTTAGCACAGAGTAATCTGTCTATCCTTCAATTTGAATCGGCTTAAGCATTCGGTCGTGGAACATTTACTAAAATTTCAACACGTTTATTATTATATTGCATCGCTCCCAAATAACGATATAAAATGGAGGATATAATATTAATATCATTATCAATAATTCCAATATGAATGTCACCGTTATTAATATTGTCAATATCAATATCGATCTCGTCATATTGTTAATGTTGTTAAATATTAGCAATAACGATATTGTTGTGTATATTGACAGTGTACACGGAGCTCGTTTACAACGGAGGCTAGTCTGTCATTGACTGGTGCGAATTCATGTATCTTGTATCTAAGTTTATTCGTCATTGCATATTTAATTATTGTAATCTCATCAAAACATTCGTTTATGTCGTGTATCGTGGATGTGTAGGATCTGTAGTATAACTTTTTGTGTACTATATGATGTGTTTAGAGATATCGAACTCGACCTAAAGGAACTAGTGGCGTATTACACTATTCATGTGTGTGACTGTTTTATGAACCTAAGATTGCGAATCGGGTTTTAATTATCGACCGATTTTATACCGGGACGATTTTTATTAATAGATTTAACGACTGTTCAATGTAAAGTTTGTCTTGTCTGCATAGAGGCTATAATTTTTTAAAATTTATTTTAAAATGTCTTAAGTGGACGATTCCAATATTTTTAATAATTTGGTCACAACGTTTGATTAGGATTTTAAATGACAACTACGCAATTATATTTATGTATAGTTTATACCCGCTCCTGAACATTTCCATAATTCTAACAGTCTCGAAGACTTATAAGTAAGTTTAAGTAAGTATAAGGCAAAGCTTATTCGTGCTCTAAGCAGAGACAATATTGATTTTTAATAAAAATGTAGTGTTATACAATAGCAGAGTAAAATATTTGGCCAAATTCTATTACAATCGAAAGTGAATGATAAAAACATCTACCTCAAAATTTATAACATTTCATTTGGCATTAGCTACAGCGTTTGTAAAATTTTGTCTTAACAGAAACTCTGTTAGAATAATAAAAAATTAATTAAATTAAATTGTAAGTATTCATGCTGTTTTGAATATCCGCGCACTTAACATTCGAAATTAAAAAATAGTCCGCTACTATGAGAGGCCATGAGAGCTAACAATGCAGTATTTTTTATGATACAGTTGATTTCTGATACTTAACCTTATTCGCAAGTTATTAAAGTTCAGATTTGTGTGAACACACAATACATAGATGCATACTTCATAATTCGTTTCTATAATGTTGTGGGTTGAATAAATAAACATCTGGATATAGTGTTTTAAATTTATGAGCAATTTCATCATAAAAAAGCGTTTAAAGTTGTTAAATCGGAGTACCGTTAATTTAATATATGTATTGTCGTAAATTATCGCATTTATGTAAATTATGTCTTCGTACTTCCTTAGACAATTATGTTATTAAGCATATAACCTGCAGATGGGAACCAAGAGAATGGCGCTAGAATTGCTTGCATTGCATTCCTTTTGTTTAATTTATTGTAAATTTAATGGCTACCTATATTATTATAATATATGTATTAAAATAAACGAAGAGAATTTTGCTATAGTATGTGAATGTTGTATATTATGCGTTAGTGATAGCTATTGTAAAAATATCAAGCTGTTCGGAGTGAAAGACTTACAAATTTTGAGACAAATGGTTTACACGGGACTGAATTTGTAAGTAGATAGGCAATGATTTTGTCGTAGCAAAAAAATATTTGACATTCGAAAACAATAGTATGTGTTTTGCGATACATTTTTTCTTTGTGGTGTATATTTAGGGCCAGTACACGCGGAAATATATTTGAGAGCAACGTGGGTACAAATTGTAGTCATTACCTGTCGTTGTCGAACATAATTCTGTGTCTTCGAGTCCACGGGCCACCAGATGTTATGAACACGTAAATATTACAATTAAATGTTAGTCTAATATAAATGAAATGTGTGAAAACAAGTTGTACTATATAAGATTGTTGTAAAAGTATTTATCTTTTGTTTTAGTAGTATTAATAAGAATTATTACTCTTAATGTAACAGTCTGCCAACTGTATGTAAATATCTTTATTTCTCCTACCGCATAAATTACGTCTTTGGTATCTATCGAAGCTTGTTGACCTCACAAATCTATATTTCGGTCCAATTTTTGTAAAATTAATATTCATCATATTTACCTATTTATGTTTCATAAAGGATATACAGTAACGCGTATTATTGTAGTAAACTATGTACAATAAAATTATTTCAAAATTTAATTTGCATTTTATTAGACTGCTTCTTCCGAAAATGTAATTTATTACTTTTATTTTCTATGTCGTAATGGGGTTCGGTAACTTTGGTAGATAATCAGTTACTATCATCATTATCGAAAAATCGATATTTTGATAAATTATATCGGTCGTTTATAAAGGCGGGGGTATACTAGGAATTTAGTTTTCAGTAAAGCTATTTAAATTGAAAGTTTCATTTAGTAAAATAAATCGTTTTATTTATACATACCCTAATATGTCTATGGCTAAAGAGATGAATTTGCTCGAAGGACCATTCAATACATTGTTGAAGAGTTTTCAAAGAATCATTAAGGAGAGCAAAATGTTACACGAAAAAAATCGTACATATAATAAAGTAAAGTACTTCCGCCACGTCTGTCTGTCTGTCTGTCTGAACGAGGTTATCTCAAAAACCACCGAACGTATTTTCATACGTTTTTCATTAATATTTGTGAGTGATTCAAGAGAAAGGTTTTCGTGTATAATTCAATAATGTGTTCTATAAATTTCATGAAATAATTATTATTATTGAAGATATCAGAAAAATCAAGCCGATTCGGTGTTTTCGTGGAAAACGCTTAACAACGTATGATGGCAATGTTCCTCTTATAAAGGTCTACAATAAAGTCCGCGATGTCTACCTTTGCCTTTGTTAATGTTTAAAAAAATTGTGAAGCGACGGCGGTCACTTGTAAGTACTTATTATAAAATAAAACGTATGTTGGCATTTTTTATGTATGTACATATGTTTGCGATTTTCCCTACAGTACGTATAACAATGACTAAAAATTACTGATACTCAATAATGTATTGGATATCATGATATTCCCGGTGTTAAAGAAAATCCTCATTGTGATATCAACTTAAGTAGCGATAGCAGGTATTATCGTGAACATAACGAAGATGTGAGGACAGTTGTTCGCTTAACGAGGATCGCCGATCACGGGCAGCGGCCGAGCGGCGCGCGACCATGCTATCCAATTTCCCTCCCTTTCCCTCCGATACATTGTGGCTTGTGGCGCATAGCCGCATACCTGCCCGTGGGCTTTTTTGTTGTGGTCCGGAGGCTTGAAGCTCCCCGGCTCCCCGCGGCTGCGGTGCGGGCTGCGGCCGTCACACCGTCTCGAGACGACCTCCGCACCGCACGTCTGTCTCGGCGCTTCGCGGCGCACGCGCGCGTAAACATTTACGATTACGATGAAACTTTTACAGTGACTCCTGTTCGTAGTGTCGTTTGCCAAAATGATGTGCATAATTACGTTTTTCATAACTGTGACCCTCGCGATCGAAATCACCGCGGAGGCCTCCGTCCGGACATGCGAACCCATAAAGGTGGCCATGTGCAAGAACATCGGATACAACCAAACGGGGATGCCGAACTTGGCTCGGCATACCCTTCAAGCGGACGCCGACGTCACCTTGCAGACATTCAGTCCTCTCGTGCAGTACGGCTGCTCCTCCCAGCTGCACCTGTTCCTGTGCGCCGTGTACGTGCCGATGTGCACCGATAAGGTGGCGCTGCCGATCGGACCCTGCCGGGGCCTGTGCGAGAGCGTATACGCGCGATGTTACCCCGTGCTCCGGGGGTTCGGGTTCCCCTGGCCGGCGGAATTGGAATGCTCGTTGTTTCCGGCGGAGAACAACCACGAGCACATGTGCATGGAGGGGCCCGGGGAGCGGGCGCCGCCGATAGGGACCGTCCCGCTGGACCCCGCGAGCGGCAGCGGCCGCGGTCAGTGCAAGAGGCTGATCAAGTCGAGCAGCTGGATATGGGTGCGAGGATCGGGGCGGTGCGCTCAGTTCTGCGACGCGGAAGTGTTGTGGGAGAGCGGGGAGCGGAAGGCGGCGGAGGTATGGCTGGCGACGTGGGCGGCGTTGAGCTTCGCGTGCACGCTGGCGGCGGTAGCGGCGCAACTAGCGTGCGGCGCGCGTGGTGGCGCGGGCGAGCGAGCGCTGGTGCTGGTGGCGCTGTGCCGGTGCGCGGCGGCGGCGGGCTGGGGGGTGCGCGCGGCCGCCGGGCGCTCCGCCGCCGGCTGCGCCAAGGACTCCACGATGCCCACGCGCATGCTCCTCGCCCACGACGGACTGGCCAATCCTAACTGCGCTGTTGTCTTCCTGCTTCTGTATTACTTCGGCCTCGCTGCCTCTGTTTGGTAAGTATGATTTTTATACATGTTTAATTTTTCAGCATAGTAAAATATGTTGTAGTGGTTGACATCGATATTAGGCACATATTTACCATTAGGTAGCGATGGTATGTTTTTCAAAATATCTATATTTGCGTAATATTATAAAGCTAAAGAGTTTGGTTGTTTAAACGCACTAATCTCTTGAATAGTAGACACATTTACCCAATAAGGCTATAGGCTATATACCATAGAAGTTGAGCATTGATGAAAAATGTTACAAAAACGTTACAAATGTTCCAAGGTGATACGAAGTTCGCCGGTTCTACTAGTATTTTATAAAATGTTCTCGTTTGTTACTCGAATTCATAGCTATACATTACCCGTTACGTATTACGTACTTGTTATTGTTAAGTTACTACAAGCTGCTGAAGTTCACAATAAAATAAAGTAACACTTGCAAAAATTTATATTTCGCAAACTTGACAAAGATGGCGGCATCAAGTAAACGGGTACAATGGACTCAGTGGACAATGCTGGTGCCCGGTACCTGCTCCCATTGTAATCCCACTCAAAGCTTAACTTTTGTCGCCAACCTATTATATTTTATCACCTCTATATAAAGAACGATACCTCGCTTTACAAAAATATAAAAGATCCTAGGGAACAAAAACGTGTAGCTTCAAATTCCCTTTATCTTCGGGTGTTGCGATAAATAACTTTGTATTGTCTGTTCTTGAAAGTTTATGTATTTATTGTTTTAAGTAATCTAACAGATACTATATATATATACGACAGGACATATTATAGCTTTCCAAATCATCCTTAAAAACTGGTCGCCGATTTATGTAAAAAAAAAACTGTGTTGTGGAAACATGTACCTATCTACTTATAATTGGGTAATCTTTAAGCAGTAACTGCCAGAACTTATGATTTACGAACTTCATAACCGTTTTATTTTTACATTTATGTATATTTAGTGGTACATATTATTAAAAATAAATTATACAACCTCCCGCGTCAATAGGCACGTTTATTTTATTTCGGACTACACTATCAAATGTTTTTGAAAGTCAACTTGTTTTATGATTACGATCTATTCCCAAACAGAAAATTGGAAGATCGGACCATAAAGTATAACGAATTGGAAACTAAAATAAATGAGGGCCAATAAATCACAGGCGACTAGTGGTATCCCGTAGATACAGACCTTTACGGACTAAATAATACTAAACATGGGATACACTCTTGCTGTAGCGGCATTAAAATAAGTTAAAAATATACGATATAGATTTATAATCTTAACAAACGATAATAAGATCTGATTGTCTGATTAAAGACCTAAATGTAAATAAAAATAATTATTGTATATCTAAATCTCATCTACATCTACAATAGGTATATAATCTAATCTGTACCGATCTTATCGTACCTACAACGTAAAACCGATCGAAAATAAAATCAGCATTTATGAAAGGCAATTTTCAATGCAATGAATAATGTCCTCATTTATAAACCTTTACATACTTGCTTAAAGTTTTTCCAACTTCTACTTAACTCTAATAATAATTGGTCTCTGTAAGGTTATTATTTTGCAAACAGATTCTTGAATCGAAAAATGGTTTTCATGTATATTTTTGAACGACCTATCCAACCAGTTTCACAGAATAGGATGTACGAGGAAACCAATCATTCCCACTTTACATAAAGTGTACGTAAGTGTTTCCAAAGAGGTATACAATACACATGCCAAATTACATCTTAGTACTAAGAGTGTCAGTACCCAGCTAATGTTGAACAACAACCTTTAAAATTTTAGAATTTGTAGATAACAGAGATGTGGTGTAGCTTTATACATATTATGTCATTGTGACGTTATAGAAAAACACGCGAAAACAGAACCAAAAGCTACAAAACATATTCTCACACGTAATAACGTAAGAGAAGAAGTTATAATAGAAGGCGTGTGCACTTTGGTAGCTAGTGGACGCGGTCAGAGCAGCAAAAACTGGCAATGTTGCATTTCTACATAAATGTTTAAGTAACAACGCAGACCTCACCACATCCTAATGTATTCTGGATTCTTCGATGTGATCGTATGAATTGGAAGAAGAGTTTTTATGAAAAGACTGAGTATAATAATAATAATATATGTATATAATAATAATAATAATAATAAGTATTATTAGTTATAGTTCAAAACTTATGTTGTGGCTGTGCTAAATTATAGTTATAGTCGAATACTTCTGCGATTTTATGGTTGCAGCTAGAACTAATACATACCAATATTGGGGCTTTTTATTCTTCATAACGTACCTACTTAAAATCCCACGTTTTATATCCTAAGATTGTTGGCATAAGAACTTAAAGCTTTTCGGACAACATAATATGTTACTATACTTAGATGGTCCATTACCCCAGTAAGTATTCTGTATCTGTGGAGAAGTAATTTGGAATAAGTTAAACTCAAACTCAAATAATTTATTTATTTTGGGTATTTATAAATACACTTATGAAACGTCAACGTAAAGTTCGAGGTTATTAAGTTTCTCAAAGAATTAATGTTATGAAAACCAACTGGCTCTTTCTAATGCACTAGGATCGTGTTTTAAAACATCTAGGGATTACTCTATTACAAGTTGGGACAAATGTTTCCCCCGTGACTATTTCCCAGACATCGTGTGTACATTTCCCGCATTCCGTCATCTCAAAAACGCGAGCTATTTCTTACTCGCGAGACGAATGCCTTGATTATGACATTTGTGAATCAGAAACGACGAGGGGAAGTATAATGTATTTTTGTTAATACTCATAGTACAGGTCGTAGACTACTTAATTATTTTTATATATATAAATGTTTTTTGATGTAGCAGAATATTTGCCGATGGTTGTAGCTAAATTAATTTCATTATTGTATTAAACTTTGCCTTTACGTTTCATAATATAGGCTAATTTTTCATTTGCATCTCGTTATAATATTTATTTCTTCCTATGAAAGCTGGAAAGAATATTAAATATATATTTATGGCTATGTGGCAAAAAAGTAATTCTCTTAGTAACATTTTTATCGTGGACCAATTCGGAGATATAGTGTTTTTATTAATTTAGAGTTTATTGTTTTATTTATAAAATAAAATTAAAGTATACAAAAATAAACCATTGATATTACCCCGACTATATTTCACAAGGCTTTATAACCACATAATATTTATTACACCCTGACAACAGTCTTGTATTTCTACATTCGACTCCGTTTATTGCGATCAAACATCGCCCAATTAATTCGGCCAGGGGATTGACATCGCGGAACCGTTTAAATGCGTCTTTATGTCGGACGTTATTAATTTCTTAGAAAGCCAGATTTTTTGAAACGGACTCGTTATGATAATTTCACGTAGATTTATGGGCGGCCGGTGTTCTTTGATAGTGTATCTGATGGGCCCTCCGACGGATATTAATGCGTGCTGTTGATAGTAATAATGTGCTCGTTTATCTGTTCTTTGTATTTGAATCTTAGGTATTATTTAAAGTTCAGATCACAGCACGTGTATTCAGTAATTTGTGAATGAGATAGTATAAACAAAAATACGATACATAATATACACATAGTACTCAGTATATCTACAGAGAGGATATTTTGATTGTACCTTAATTTTATTGGAGAATTATTTCTATCTATCTATTAATATCATAACGTCTCGATGTACACGGTAATCAGTTAGTGATTATTTCATTCGAGTCAGCTAAGCAAAGGTGACTCAGTTATCAAGCTTTCATGGGCGGCAACGCGTCAGTATTACATTTGGACGGACAATGATCACTTACCATCCACCGGCTCGTTACTCGGCTATTAACACAAAAAACGTATCGCTACTTCATTTGATCTAGTGCAATGCAAGCTATGCAGTTGTATCGTAAGCAATTGTAACACAAACCTGTTCAGCCATTAACAATAACCACTTGTCGAGCGCAATCAATTATCGCGTATTGGAACATGAAAGCCGCCGGTGTAATTGTTTACGGTGAACCGCGGGGTAGGTCGGTTCGTCGCTCGCCTCTGTCTAAACTAGCTGCATTAACATAATAACAGATCAGAACTAGTTAGTGCGCGCATATTGTGGTTGCCGCGTAATGAGAAACGTCAAATTGGTTTTGTATTCATGCGCCCGCGCCGGCCGAGCTCCATTTGTGTTTCGCCCAGGCGAACGTGAGCCAGGGTAATGTTGTGCCGTGTGTACACTGCTTTACTTTACAGTAAAATTGGATTTGAAATTGTAATTTTAGAGCTGAATTTTAAGCTGTTAATGAAATGTCTTCTTATACGTAAAAATGAAACAGGCCGTTATAACCCATATCGTGATGATAGTTCGCCATCTGATGTTTTTTGGTCAATGCGTATGGATTTCTTCACAGGAATACTAATGACATGTAGCTTGCCAAGAAGAAAGCTGTGAACTTTGTATGAACGTTTGTTCATTGACTTTCCGAATAAATATTATATAGAGCAATGTTTTGTTTTCATTCTTCATTTCGCATGTTAGTACTACTTACCTTATCGTTAATGCCTGGCTTTAAACTACATATATGACCGAACCGTTTGGTAGCCAAAAGTATGGCAGCGAAAAAGCTGGCTGGGAATAAAAAATATGGCACAAAATTAAAACAAAATTGAGTAGAATGTTCCTTATTTGAACGCACCTTTACTCGTAGACGTAGGTACACTTAATAGTTCCAACTTATAGAATTTAAATCTGTTGTTTTGTTCCATTGCGCTATACGTAAATAACTGTAATTTTATTTTCATCAGAACGTAATGGCGCTGTAACGGATTCGGTAAAGTAAGTTACTCGAGGTGTCTCACCAAATGACCAGAGTCGAGATAAAAACCGCGAAATCGGTGTTTTAAAACGTATTTATTTATATCCTTGTTGATAACATAAAAGCTCTTATTTCATTATTTAAAGCGCTGCGTGTTTCGCTGCTGACAGAGATGAGTGTGAATTATAGCTTACGTTTTATAATAAATAAAAGATACGTAATAAAATTTAAGTTGCTGACATAAAAACATACACACTTACGAATTCCCTCCTACTTTGTAACAGTGATAGAATCTGGGTAAAGCTGCATTGAGCCTTAATTACTAAGTTATAGAGGCTAACGACCTTTGACAGAATTTATTTCGCGTCATCATTGTCTCAGTGGTCTCGAAGGTCACTACGAGCGGGAAAGGTTCTTTGGACTCGGATAGTACTGGTCCAGAACCATATTGAACCTAGAAATCCTGGTTATAGAAAAACCTGCACCGTTGCATCATCAGGGAAAGCAGAGCGAGATGGAAAGCTAATTAATTCTTCGATTTAAGAAAAACTTAAAGTAATTTTCTCCATCGGCCGTCGGTTCCGAGTACGAACGGGGTCCGGTTCGTAATTTCTTGTTTATTTTAAGTTTTCTTGCCGCCGATGTAATCTTAACACGAACACTCCGCCTCGGAGCTCGTTAATAGGGGTGCCGCTCGCTTGCATTATCGATAACGAATGAAAAAACATAACATTCTCTCTGTATTACAAAACATGAGAGGAAAGGTCCTAATAACATTCTGGTTTATCGCAGCTTTTTGTACATTTATTTATATTTTATTAACCTTTTAAAATTGTATTAGAGAACGGCGGACTTAAATATTAAATTAAGAGCCAATTTTAACCGCCAAATTTAGACATAAGTATTTTTATATTAAGAACAGTCTACAGAAAAATACAGGAAGATAGTCTAAAGAATAATAATAGGCACGAATGAATTACTCCTTATATTATGTCATAAAAATATTTTGAAATTTATTCATTTATTTTGGTTTCAAGCATATAATGTTATATGCACGTAAAAATACATTTCCCAATCAGCCCTAGCAATATTATAAAATAATCAACATATAGATTAATGACATCTTATTAATGGCAATCAATAAATACTATTAGAAATATCCATTTTGAAAAGTAAAAAAGAAAGTTTAACTTGAGCAGTAAATAACAATGCATCGTGAATAATTAATTGTCAAACACTAATAAGAACTGGGGCTCCCTAAATACCGATAGCATTCCAAGAAGCGTGTCGCAACACTACCTCCGAAGATTCGAATCCCACTGCGCCCGCCGTAATTGGGATGCTAATCAGATGCTGAACTGACTGCATCTTTGTCTCTCCCGTAGAATTTGTTATCCCTCTCACTCGCACCGACACTGCACCGAAGGCGGCGTGGTCTTCAATCATCTGGAAATAGGCACCGCCGCTCCCCCCGGGCTCGGCTCCAAACGTAATCACTGTAGTTTGCACTGGCAGAATAATTTTTGTTTTTAACAACCAACCCACCCGGTACAACGCGAGTGACGAGACCGATTACGTTTTATTGTTTTAGAAGTAACAATTTGTGAGAGATCTTTACAACAAAGGTCCGCGTTTTATCGAACTGTTAAAAAAGATATTTTATTGAACCTTGAAAATTTATTAACGCTAAAGTGAAGCCACCTGGTGTTATATGGGGATGTAAAACGAACCTTTGTAATTTCACATATAATATAACAGTAGTTCTGTTTTGCTAAACACTCGCTAGATTTTATTTAACTATTATTACGACTTATGAAATTCATGACTGCATTGCTAGGCTCACTTGTTCCTAAGCACGTTATCCTTCACACCTCTGGGAATATAACGAAAACTTCAGAACAAGGTGCAAATAAACGTTCATAAACTTATCCTTCGCATTGGATTTCCCTATTTTATAGGCTCGGACTTACATAGGCAAACTTAATTTAAATATTTCCATAACTTAGAGGTCTCTAGACTTTAACCTATAAGCTATAATGTCTATTATTAACTATTGCTTGATAGAAAATCTATTTACCATAAAAGGTGCATTAAGTAGGTAAAATACGACACCAGAAAAACGTACAGAGCACGGTCGTGTAACAATAACAAGGTATGTTTATTCGGCGTTTACAAAAGAGCCGAGGGGATTCTGCGCAATTATCTGGCGAGGAGATCGCGCGGGCGGCGATCGTATCGGGCTATCCTCATTATTGGAACCAGCTTTGTTGCGCCCAAATAGTATACGGCGAAATGGGAGAGTAAACGCAGCTTCGAATACACTGGACGCGATACAATAACGTAAATATAGTCATTGGGTGAGCCACAGACTAAATAACGTAATGACATGTTTACGTAAAATTTTAGTTAAGCAATAAATTTATTAGGAAAACATGTAGAGCTAATGTCTTTAGATCGAGTCACTCCGGCTACTTTTCTATCATTTGGATTAATTTGTTTCAAATAAGCCGAATCTACTTATAATATAAGAAATTGCATTAGTAATTTTGAGCGCAATGCCTAACGGAAATTTCGTTTAATTAAAATCCGTCAAAAAAGAAATACTACAAATATTTGCTATCAACTTCCGAAAATGATTAAGATATATACATATATTCTTTAGAGCCTAAGATTCATGCGCCCAAATGAATACTAATACAACGATTTAAAGATTAAATTATCCGCTAGTTCGTTAGCGTGTGCTTCCAACTCATAAACAAAGGAGCCTGGACTGTCTCGGATGGTAGTGTAGTGATATAATAAATAGTGTGCATTCTGGCAGCATACTGTACCGCTCGTTAGGCGATGCACGGCGAGATACCACGACGGCAGAACACGAGCGCTCTCGACTCGATGCTATCAGCGGCATTGTGGCTGTAATCACTTCCAACGTTTCAAATTCCGATATCCTTTTCTATAAATTTCTCCCTGGCGTTATTATAAAATATGATGGTTTGGGATCGTTACATTAAGAGCACTATTTATGATTTAGTAACCTGCACTCGTTCGCTTCGTCCATCTCTGAGTTTTGAAGCAATTGCTGTTAATTTTATGATAAACTAAATCCTCCCAAATACGCTGCATCTAATAAGTTTCATGTTTATCGTCTGTTTATCGTTTTGTAGTTTTTACAGATAGAAGAAAATAACCGTCTCCTCATTTATCAGTATCGTTTACTTAACGTACGTGGTGAATTTTTCACCACATTCCCTTCCCTTACTAGGATTTCACATTATGAGTGACGTAGTCTTCTTATATTTGACGTCAAAAACTTTTTGTCACATTAACAACTTTAAGAAGGACTATCCTGAAAAATCCGAACATACTGACGTCATGTAACTGAGGAACTTCATATATTTAATCCTATAGTTTAATTCGTATTTCAAACAAAACTCTACCAATTAATATTGTTGTTGATTTCTTCAAGCTTTGTTTTGGTGGGAGTCGTGAGAATTTTTTAAAATTTGAAACCCACAAGAGAAATGAGCTATACGGATATGGTAAATATCTGATGATGCGGTGATAGTCTGTGAAAGTAAGTAATGGATAATCAAGCCATTTCGGACACGCGAGACCCTCACACAACTCAACATAAATTTATTCAGCAATAGAAAATACTTGCTGTTACATTTTGTAGTGGTTCAATACATTTTTTAATAAATTATTTAATATTAATGGGTTGTTAGTATTCAATTATAAAGTAGTTTATAGTCTCCAATTCAATATGCCAAGGAACAGGTTAAATTATTTTTGTTTTTGTTCCGATAGTTATTGCTTATTATAATGAGGATCGTTTCTGTATAATTTTGCCTGTCGGTCGGTGGGTGGGCTCCGCTTTTCGAAATACCAGCTCGTTTGTTGGTTTTCGATGATGGATAGCCATGTAATTAAGGATGATTATCTTTAGAACCGCCCGTTGGGACTGTAGTGCGCTTGACAGGAATTTTAAAATTGCCTTATTTTCTTAGTTCGTTATGGCAATAACTACCTCACTGCTCACGCGTGAGCAGTCAACATTTGACTTTATTGAAAACGAATTGACCTTTTGAATTATGCTCAATGATCCGTCGCAAGTCGCTGCGAAGTTTGACAATTATATTCGTAGAAGTACTTGTACAGGTAGATAACAAATAATCAACTAAATTTTGTCTTACATTCTGTAAATCATGTCATTATTAAAAAAACTTATAAAAAAACATGTTTTTTAGTTTTTGTCTGACTTACCAAGTGTTTATGAGATAAGCTGATATTAACAGTATAACTTCACTCTGATTATTCGATAACATATTTTGTGGAGGTTGTGATACTAGCAGTCTACGTGAATTTTAAATTGGTCACTTTACATTAATCAAACTACCTTTACTAACAATATAATTATGACAATTATTTGTTATGTTTATTTTAAAAGTGTTATGAAGGTAGAAATTCAATACTTACCAAATCGCTGAGCTACAAAACTTATCGGAACCTGACACCGTCTGAATCGGCATTTACTTTACTGCACTGTATGCAAAATAATCACATAGCGAACTGATTTGATCTCTCGCCAATGCTAACAATATAATAATATTATGATGATTTTAATTATATTCTTATATTACGTTAAATAACATGAAACGTAATAATAATAAGACTAAATGTAACATATTGAGATCCATATTATGTTTTATTTTATGGAAACTATTAAGTAAGTTTTCATTTAGCTTTGTTTTGAAAATAATTTCTTTCTAAATACATGTAAACGCCAAATGACGTCATATAACAGCATAATGCCGTTTCTGCCGTTGCTTTGACTATAAAAGCTGATACTCGACTCAAAACTAATGCAACGATGCAGAGAAAAATTCTACTTAATTTACCTACAATTTAACAGTGCATATCAATGGTTTGACATATTTCTTTGAATTTTCTTTTGAGTATTTTTTAGTTTCAAATTGTTATCAATTCAAACACATTTAGCGATGGTCGACGGCGAGATGACACGATAATCACTACATTCATAGCTATTCATTAAGTATTTATGGAATTGGTTTATTTCTTGTATGCGGAATGCTAATGACCTTTGGCATTACTATTCATGGAGCCTTGATAGGTCCATTTAGTAGTGGGGATTTACGAATTAATATCATTATTATCTTGTTTAATCACCACCAAGCTACCATCTAAAGAACCAGATAATAAATAACTTAGTAATAAAGTCAATTTTATTGTATTTTGCCATAACTAAATGATCTGAAAACATGGTATTTTATTAATATTAATGATTTAAGTTTTTCTAATTTACTTCCATCTTCCCATCCTTTAGTTATTTCCATCTTTCCATCTGTTATTACTCAATGAATCATAAGGCTTAAACTATTAGGTTTCCTCAAATCCTCAGAACGAATAAATCCGAGGCTCATTTCTCAGCAAGCCTAAATTTAGCCATTATTATTATCCAGATTAGTTCATACAGTTCATTATCTAGCCTTTTTAGCTTAGACCGCTATCCTGTCCACGTTTAATTGTGCCTCCATACAGCGGATGTACGCGGTCGTTTAGCGCCTGCTCCGCCCAACGACGCAGCCGCTGTTGTTTTAAAAGCTTTCACAGCTCATTTTCACACTTGGCCTTCTACTAGCGCTATCGAAGCTAGTACATTTCCGCTTGATGTGTTCGACGTGTTTAAGAGGTCCGTGTGTTGTTTATGTGACAGGCCCTCCATGTTCGTTTAAATGTGTTTAAACCTCGAGTTACTTTATTATAAATTATTTGGTTTGGAAATACTTATTTCGTTGGCCGGCCGGCAATCAAGAACTCTCTTAATTTATTTTGTCTATGAAAGTTTTAGTTCTCGTAAAACTGAATGTTACGGTCGGCGGGAGACTTCTTTTGTTCCTAAAAAAATAAACGGTTGCCGAAATCTTTTGTGCGTAAGTTTATTCGTTTTGGGCAAAGATTTAAATCTTTTATTTCGGTTTCGGGCGTCTACGACGTGAAATGTTGCGACGTCGGCCTGAATAAATTGGGACGGAACCATTGTGGGTCGACGAGGAAGCAGGTAGGCTTTTTTGCCGCGCGCGGCTGCATCGGCGGTGGAAAAAACCCCTAAATTTATTGTTGCCGGCTGTTCTTGAAATTCGAAACAGTAGTTATGGTGTAACTTCACTCGTTTCAAATGCGATTCGATTTGCATCGTGAATCGTGATGGTGTTTGAACGTGATGCAGGTGTTTTTGTTCGATTGTACGCCCCTGCAATGACTAGGTACGTAATTTGGGTGAAATGGTTTTATAAATAGAATTTGTTTGTTTTATAGAAGACGGCGGCGTAATGGTCAGCACGCTGGACCGCTATTCGAAGGGTCCTGAGTTCGAATCCCAGCGAAGCAGAAATTTTAATAATGAATTTAAATTTCTGTTCTCGGTCTGGGTGTGTGTAATTCTGTATTGTCCATGGCACCCACGAGACGGGGTATCCTAGTGTGGTTCTATGAGAGTGTGGCGTTATTTATTATTATTATAGAATTTGTGCATACTTTTATATATTTGTCTCCCAGCTCCCTTGTTTGTTGCTGCATTGGTGTAAAATTTTACTTCATCATTATGAACTCTAATGAATCTTAGCTGGAGCAAAGTGAATTTATCCTAAGCCCTCTGGTTTTAATCCACCTCCATACAATTTTATACCAATGCTATTTACGCGTGTAAAACTTGAATTGATATATTTAGAATTTTATTTGTTAAGTATGTATATATAAATCTTCTTGTTTTAAAAATATTAAGATTCCGTAGCATTCTCAACACTGATTAGATCAGATATAAAAATAAATTTGAGATAGCTATTTTGATGTAGTAACTTTAAAGCTCCTTAATTATATCGGCGATAAGATCAACAAAGTATGTTTTGTAGTAAATCTAACCTCATTTTTCACTTAACACCATTAATTATGGTTTAATTTACATAAAAATATTAATTGTATTCATTATGGTTGAAACTTTTGATAAACTAAAATGGGTTATTATAATATGTATCCTACTTAATAACAATAATCTCATGATGGACTATCTATCTATTCATGGATCGATCTATCCTTGACTTTGGTTTGTGGAGAATGAACGGTGGAATGAAAATTATTTTAAAGTAATGTACGATAATAACAAATGTAATCCAAATGTTATAGAATACCAATATTTGGATCGAAACCAACAAAGTAATGAAAATTAGTGCACAAAATGTCTTCTGGAATGGCAGCTTCCGTTTAATAACAAGCTCTGGAGCGGGGGATAGCGGTATCCTAAACAAACAATGATTTCCATTAATGTCGAGCGGACAGACGGACGGCACGGCCGCACATATATTTATTGATTTATTGATCGTAGGCAGAAATCCCGCCGGTCGTAATTTAAACACGAAATCGAAAAGCCGCTCCGATGTTTTGGTGATGCGTCGAACAGAAAAATATTTGGACAGGTTTACGATAATAACGTTTCATAATATCCCATGTGTACTGAACATAGAATAAATAATGTCAGGTATTTTTGGATTGGAACGTGCGACTTCGATTCGTTGGGTGTTCGGTTAAGAGCATAGGTCTCTTGGTTATGTGGTACTGTAGCGATCCTACAAAATTATAAATTAAGGATATATAGTCAATCCTAGATTAAGTTACCTCTGCATTATAAGATAACACGTTTGTCCAATAATTATTTTCCTTTCATCTTGTACTTCTGTTTAAACTTCTATAATAAGAACAATTTCTCATAATAGCGGGAGTAGGTTTCTTTCAAACAACCACACCAACCAATTTAGTTGTCGGAAGTTTTCATATCGTTGGAATACTTTCGATATGGTTTCGCGACTAATGACAACGTTCAAGATTAACATACCTTTAAATGTAGGGAAGCGATGAATTTAACAATATGCTACAAACCTTTAGTGACTAAACGTAGATCTGGTAGAAGAAGTAAATTACTGTGGTTGAGTGAAATACAAAATATTAATGTTTTGTGTAATCTACTCCAAGCATTCTGTAGTCTCCACAGAATCTACGCTCACTTCCCTCTAAGCAGATGCACATGTTGCGCCACGGGATTCTACTATCTATCCTTTTATTACTATCTCTCTCCCATTCTCTCCTCATACATTATGGACTAGTAAATGAGGGACAACAAATCAAGTTATACAAATTATTTTATTGCAGTGAGATATTTTTATATGTCGTGTCTTACGATCTCAGATATGGCTTGTAACAAGAAACTGTTTATTCGTTTCTAACAAATACCTTAGGAAGATTTATTATTATTAGACTTTTTATTTCCTTACTAAGTTACTATTTTTAAAGCGTTATAAGTTATAATAGAGGTACATAAATAACAAAATTTAGTGGTCAAGTGTTAGGTATTTTATTGTACCTAAATGTAAGATACCGACTGCTTACGTACCGTAACCACAGGAACATTAAATAATTAGCTTTTTTGCGTTTTAAATCTAGATATGGATATGTTTATTAAAATATTTATCTAGACGTAGATATAATATAATAAGTATTACTTAAATTTAAGCTTTATATTCCGGCCAAAAATATTGGAAATATGGAAAAAACATAAAAAATTGTGACAGTTTAACTTTAATAAACAAAGTGTTTACGAATAACAGAAAATACAAATATTGTTTTGTAGCTTAATACATTAATTCTATCAATTTATGACAATAGGTAGGTATAATACAGTAAACTACCATAAGTTAATTACGAATTATTCCAATCATTTTAAATCCAACAAGTGGGTAATATTTTTTTGGTTTCATTACATTATTTTTAATAGTTTGTTATTTTAAAAAATAAAAACGTCAATTTTATTTGATTAAGATAATCCAACATGGCCGAGTACCGAATACTGATCGAATATTCAGAGCATATCTAATTCATTGATATAAAGAGAACAATAAGTTGGACATACCGAGCGACCATTACCTTCAGCCTACCTCTCAGCTTACAACAAAAGCTGTAACCGGTTCGTTTTGGTCGTATCGTAAGAAATAAGACCCGATTGTATGTAAAACAAAGCCTGTAGACGGTCCATAAATTTTAATATAACGAGATCTTTTACATGGACTCTGAAGCGCCCGCGCATTTGCCGCGCATTATTAGCATTAGTTACATTGTATTTATTTTATTATCCAATTTAGTCAACTACTAGGGCTATTGTCTTTCCTATCATCTTTTGAAACGTATGGGATGCTCTCTGAACCAAGTATAGGTATAGGTAGAGAATGTGTTGAAATACAAATTGCATTATACCAAATCCCAAATATCGAAGTAACTATTATAGAGCTAACACACGAACTAAATAAATAGGCTTTTTATTCTTTGACAATTTTGTCGTAACCATTGATTTGGGAAGTTTTAAGAATACATTTTAAGCAATCTAGATAAATTAACTGTCATCTGTCAGCGCGCCAAAATATGATGGACTTTCAAATAATACGAAACATTTTATTTCTTATATGGTGGTTATCATCATTATATAATGTGTTTAGAAATAATTAATTAACAAGACAGCTAAATATATGTTTATTTCGTTTGGAAATCTCCACATTACCAGGACTACTCGTCCTTAACCCGTGGCGTCGTGGCACTCGCGCCAATAATAATATCTTGAATATTGATATACCTAATAATACGAATACAATTATATATTTGCTTAGTTAAAATAAATAATAGTTGAATAAAACAAGCATTGGAAGTAAATTTATTTTAATGTGCCATTGTGTTTTCGTTTTACGGAGGCTTTGTTGGAAATAGGCAGTTTATCACACGAATGACCAGTGTGCTTAACGCGCTAATCGTGTGAAAACGTTAAATCCATGCCCATAACCAATGACCGCGCGAAATACCTTTACTATTCCTGTATTTCAACATTTTGTACTTACGCGAATTACTTACTAAATATGAGTCACCTGAACGATAGGGGTTTGTATCGCCCACTATACACCAAAATCCTATGTTTTTCCGGCAAAAAAGAAGTTAGTTATTTCGGTTACTCTTACCAATAATTTCACCTACCATCAAACTAACCAGCCAACCACACCGTTTCGAAATAGAAAGAGAACCTAATTTTATTATTTACTTAATTTCATGTTTTTATTGTTTCTGGATTAACCTATTAAATCCATCTCACTTCTATAAAAACGATGAGTAGCAGAATGGTACAAGGGCACAACTCGATTAAAGACAATATCATATACAGTGAATTAAAAAAACATGAATTCTATTTTAAATTACTTTACAGTAGGTACATCTAACACTGGTTTATAATTTTATTGCAATAAAGAAAAGTGTTCCACCAGTTGATTCCAGTTGGGAAATCAAACGCTTTGTAGATACAGAACATATTTGAGTTATTTAACGTAAAACGATTTAGAAGATTAAAAATATATACATAATATTCAAATATTATATAAAAATGCGTTTTAAAACAAAACCTAATTAGGTTTAATATTTCAAATTATACGTGGGTATAACGTTTTCACGTTGCCGCTTTGAATAAGTTAACAGTTACTCACAATTAATTTGTAGTTTTCGACAATTATTTCGTTATCATGTCAATTTATCATTCTCCAAGCGATAATTTCCGCCTCGTTAGAAACGGTGCACACCCATTCATTTGCATGCTCACTTCATGCAAACAAAAGGTTTATAATTCATTTTATAATAAGGATAGATATTCATATAATATAATTTTTCTTTCTTTCATGTCATGCCTTTGGTATTGTTTATATCCATGGGCAACGGTTACCAGTTACAACCATGTAGATTAGTTATATAAAAAATAGGGACACGTAAAAGATATACAGAGTAATAAACTGATTTTTTTTTCTTCCTTTCGCGGGTCGAACGTCCAATATTGTTTACTTTTGTCTTATTTAGGAAGTTTATGATTGACAACTGTATTTTTATTAGATTGTGGTGTTTTTTAACTAAAATCGTTACTAATGATGCTTATTATGAAGAACAAAAGTATATAATGCTTATTACGAAGAACAAAAGTAATACATAGACGTCCAAATTGCTTAGTTATTAGTGAGAACGTGAAATGAAGTTCCAATAATTAATAAAGTTTACCACCCGATCTAGGCAGACATGTGACAGATAATTGTAACTTGTCCAAATCATGGTTGGTAGTGTAGTGTTTTTTGTATTGTGTGTATCCATGCATACGACTGTATACATAAACTTATTTATTTATTTTTTGTCTTTTGCTGTCAGATATTTCGTCTGATAATTTGTTGAGTGTTGGGATAAGAAAAGTTGCTTTAATTTCTTATGAAGCTGCAACCTTCTAGTAGATCACTTCAAAACACGCAGTAAATTTTTCAAAGTAACTTAAAAAGCCTTGTTTAATTGAAATTGTATTAGCTAGTAATATTTCAATATTAAAATTAAGTGGCAAATACTCGCTCTACTTATATGTAACTCGTAGCATATTCTTGGTTGCAGGAGAGCGGCTACTTTGAACCGTATTTTGCATTCCACGGCGGCACCATCAAAGCTATAATCACGCCAGCCAATGCTGTCTATAACGAAAGTTTTTGAACCTCCCACTCTCAAGTTACAACCCAGTACAACTAAGATGCCGCTGGTTGCACTGCCATGTTTAAAGTCCAGATATTATGACAGTAAATAGGTAACAAGGTAGTATTTTAAATACTACCTCACGAGTATAATTTTTTATGGTATCGCAGTATACTTCAAATAGATTATGATAATGGCTCTCAAATATTGTTTACAAAACTATTTATATATTAATGATGGGTGACAGGTATTTTAACAAAATCAGTATAATTATTATTCGTTTAATTGAAAACGGAAATTCATATCGTGCAAACTGATTGCGCCAAATCGGTTGAGTCCAACAAAGACAGCATAATACTGAGAAGTAGAGAATGTTTCTGAGGTTTGAAAAAGAAACATTTATTTCAAATATTCAACAATCTCTATAAATTTTAGATATTCGTACTGTAGATCCTGTTATCAAACCTCATATAAGCATGGTGCACTCAAGGGATTCTAATTTATTTTGAAGGATTGACTACTGATTTTGCAGCGAACTATTAGAAAATTAAAGCTTCATTAAAAATTATTAAAAAGGCTGTCTTATAATACTTTTGTGTATGGAATGCATAGGCAATTTATGTGTATCATGGATGACTATCTATTTTAATCTTAGGGCTATTTTATAACTACAGTCGCGGTGTTGTACTGTGTAAATAATTTTAAATTTAATATAGTTATAAAATAGGATGTAATGTCACTAACGGCCGGTTTCTGAAAGGCTGATCAACGAAAAAATTAAGAAATTCACTGTCAAATCCATTGTCAAACGTCAATTGGGTTGCAGAAAGCATGACTATTCAGAAATTATTCGCTAATCACCGTTTCAGAAACTCCAGTTACTTCATAGAACTTTCACGGTAATATGCGTGTTATATGAACGAAATTTTGACAAGCCTTTCAGAAACTGGCGGTAAGATTAACAGATTGTTCCTTTCATTACGCAAGCTGTAAGTTCCTAAGACGAAATAACTGATGACATGACAATAATAAGATAATTTGTCAAAAATAGGAGTCACTTCGACTTTGTCAAACCAAAATTCCCAAAACCAAGTTTATTGTTGTATCCGAAGAGTAGACATTACTTCCAATTCCAATCCTGCGGGGTAGACGCTTCATCCGTCGGCTATCTACATAAAGCGGTCTATTATCGGCCCCATCATTTTTTCTGGTATCGTTTTTCATCTATGGGTAACGAGGCGGGCTGTAATAAGGTTTGACGTGAGTGACGGCGCGGCGTGTCGGTGGCGACGGAGCTATGGCTGTGTTTACTGTAAAAAAGAACCCAGATACAAGCGTACAACGAATTTATGTTCCGCTTACAAATCACGTAGATTTATTATCACTGCTTTCTTTCATGATTAGTTTGGGCGGTCGATAACCCGTAGACGTAAGGTTTAAAAATGAATGTTTTTTTTTATTTTGTAATTTCTGAATGAATAGAAGTTAAAAATCGGGCTTTACGGGTTTGAAACGTGGCCCTCACGATTAACTATATGATTTCATACGATCTATACTTTTCGGTATAGAATCTCATAAGGCGGTGTGTTCTTCTTCTACTGCCCAAGCATCTGTTCAATATCATGAACTGTTCGGCTTTACTTCAGAATTTAGATATAATGGCTATTAATTTCTACCCAAAAGGATAATTATTTTTAGGTTTGATAAATCGAGATGTTGATGATTCTTTCTGGTCATATGGTCATATTATTATGTCAGATACATGTAGAAAGAAAAGTTTCGTCCCTAGGATTTTAATATGTAGTATACGCATATGAATAGAATACGCATAAAAATATGTAATATACGCATGATTGATTGTAATTAAAAATAAAATTAATACATTTCTCAAAATGTTGTAGCCTACAATTCTCAAAATATTGTTTTGTTGGTCAACCGAAAATTGTTTTTCAGAAAACCTAAGTAATTTGAACAAAAATGAAGAACCCATTTGAACATCAATAGCCGATATATCTTACAATTAAATTTAATGACAACCAATTAAAGACTTACATTTTATTTTTAAAATAGAAAACAATTCACAACCAAAAATCACATGATATAACAACTGCTTTATAAAGATAGAGAAGAACTCTATTATCCATATATTAGTTTTTATGAAGTAGTATAAAGCCAACCCCGCTGAGTTTGTTTTACGAGTGGCCATGACCAACAGAATCTGTTTATCTATTATATTTATCACGATTATAGATTGAGCGGCCATCTTGGACGTTGAGGAACGCAACAAGACGTCACTCATTATTTGAAAAGTGAACATTAAGCTGTAACAGGCACTCGAGGGTTAAAGCTGTTAAGACCTTTGACTTATAGATGTTATGATTGTGAAACTGTTGTTTAGTTATCAAAATAATTTAAATAGTTATATTGAGAAGCTGTGTTACTTATGTAAGTTTAGTTTTCATATACCTAGGCCACGATAAATTATTTCTGTACTCTAATAGATGATAGATTTCGAGGTCTACTGACCTTAAATGCCGCTGCATGATATACTTTTAAACTGCTATTAATATTATAGGACTGTTTAAATTTCATTATGGTTTTCTGCTGAATAGAAATGTTGTGTTTAGCAACTTTATTATTCTATTACTATGTTATTTAATTTAAGAAGAGCAGATTTGACGGAACATCAAAGAATATCTCGCAAATAGATGATGAATAAATTATGAATGAACATGTAATTCAACTTAATATAAAGTTCATTGTTTATAAAGCGCAAATTACAATTTTATGTGCACTTAATTTTCTAGATTATAATGATGTCAAAATTCATATGTAAGTGTGGTCTAATTTATCCTAAATAATCTAACATTATTGTGTGAATTCGTTTATTAAATTATTTAACTAGGTTAGACTGCCAACTTTGCTTCACCTGTCAATGCATGATTGACATAAATTGAAATTACTTCTTTATTTGTTACCCGTTTTAAATGAAAACAACACTGAATGTTAAGTAAAGCCCATCACAATATAAAGCATTCAAATCGAATAATTCTGAGTTTAGTGTGCACACACATAGACATATAGATATACAAACATACAGACAAACAGACAAAATGAGGTGTCTATGGTAACAGTAGTGGCAGTGAGGTCTTAACCCGCCTCGATACCATCCATATTGTTATATCTTCAGAAAGTGTAATAATATAATGGTCCATCTCGGTGGCAGTGGTTTATTGTAGTTTATTCCGTATTTTTAAACATTGCCGTTACAAAAGCCAATTTTTGCAAGAATTTTCCGAATATAGAATCATAGATTATAGACACAGAGTAAACCAAAAAAAACACTATAGTCAATGTCACAAGGTAAAATTAACACAGAGTACGCAACATATACCATTAGTATTTTTTATATAACTAGCCGACAGACGAGTAGACGAGCATTTAACATGACGGTAAATCGTCACCGTTGTCAATAGTTTTCAGCAATACGAAGTACATCACTTACTTTGCCCGTCAAGAAAGAACTGAAGATAAAAGATAGACGTCATAGTATTATTGGTGAAAATCTGACTTAAAATTTTAATACATAA
The DNA here is from genome assembly GCA_018248895.1 of Carystus phorcus. Lineage (NCBI taxonomy): Eukaryota > Metazoa > Arthropoda > Insecta > Lepidoptera > Hesperiidae > Carystus > Carystus phorcus. Next base: position 25,476 of record DWJN01000246.1, read on the forward strand.
AATATTTAACTAATACATTCATACTACAAATGAAATTATCTTTTTATTATGTTAAAACTTTAAAAGTATTTCAAGTCATTTCGTTTGCACACGATTCATATCTATCATACATCGCGCGTCGATGTCTTTTCATAGAACTATGCATATTTTTTACAATTAGTCCTTATCATTTATAAATATAATCATGATTTTTAATTAAAGTTATAATTTATTTATATATGCACGGAAAACTTTATTACAAACATTGTATAAGATCCGTAGATAATAAGAATACGCAATACCTTATTCTAAATAGTTAAGAACGTAATCAATGTTGTAACCTAATCAGAGTGGTGTATCTACCACTCCGCTTTACCATATTTTTTACATTTTTATAACTGAAATACTTTTCCGCTTTATTATGTTTAAGGTACAAATGATACGATCAGTTATGATAATTAATAATTACAACACGATAATATCTCATAAACGCGTTTTTATTAGACATGCGCCCGCGCAAGCTCGTTCCGTCGCTTTTTGAGAGCTACGCAACGAAAAACCAATTTGAATAAATTTCAAAAAGGTATTTATGAGAAAATCCCACAGTGCTACTATTCCCAATCTAATTCGAACCGTCCTACATCAATAAAAGGTGCATATTAGTAAAACAATAAAAACCTTGCGCCTGAGTCATTCTCGTTAGTCAGGCAACATGCGTCAACATCTGTCAAATAACCACCAATGTTTACTTATGAAAAGATATACCTTGTCGTAATAATAATAGGTTGTATATTTCAATGCGTAATTGTGGCGTTTGAGTCGTTTTCAGAACGACGATTTCATCTTGTTAGTAAGCTTATTGTTAACAGCGTCTCTCCGTCCTTGTTTAAAGTTTGAACCGTGAATAGTGGCATCTCGCTCTCGTCGTTACGGCAAGGTCGGCTCGTTAAAAGCTCTTAACGAGAGTTGAAGGAAAAGCACGGGCCGTTCAGAAGCTTTCAAACTTCTATTATTTTTTCGTATTTCTTTCATCTATGGTCACGTTAGGTGATTTTTAAAAATATTTTATTGGGGAAATTCAATAATTAACTATTTTTTTACTCGTTGTTTATATAGTAATTATAAGATAACACACAAGGAAGATAATATTGCGTCTGTATTAGTGGTATTATCAAGAGTAAAACGAGCGAAAATCGTTCCTTTCGTGTATTTTGAACATAATTACTTACTTTGGACATTGCTTATCGCGGTGTAAGCAATTAGTGAAGTTGGACAAAAACTTTGAGAACCTGTGTTGAAGGCTCGCGAGGCATGTTCCGCGCGTGTCCCGTTCACACCTGTAACGTGGGCATATATTCGTCTCGTTCTGTTAATGATGCCTTCTCGCTCGTTTGTAGTCACCATTCCGACACGGCTTTTGGGATAATCGACTGAGAAATTAACGCATCATATGAAACCGGATCCATAAAAATTAGCAAGGAATGTTTAAGACACTTTTAATATCATGACAGAATAAAAAGTAAAACAAAATATTTTGCCTTATAACATAATTTATGGGATTGATTTAATACACCTTTTAAAAAATTATCTTTCTGCCTACTTATGAGCAAGAGTAATGATTATGAAGTATTTGAAAAGTAATATAGAATATATTTTTATATAGATTTTTACCATAAATTAAAACAAAATTCAAACTTAAAGTTGTATAATTCTTTCTACATTGTATAGCTGACGTACTGATTGTAAAATATACGAGTATATACGAGTATATTGTATCGTACGAGTATATTGTATTGATCTAGATTTAAATATGTCGCTTTTTGATTCCTTCGATCAATTAAAAAATATTGTGTATTATTATTATTGCTCCAACTTTTGTTTTTGTTCATTTTATTAAGGGTTAATAGATATATTTTTTTAGTATTTTACGTAATATTACAACGCAAAAGTAGCAGTAAACATATTTTATTATTACATATCGACGCTGGAAAGGCAATACTTCCTAAGCGACACTTTGGCCAAAAATGAGTTATATATACCATTAGAA
>DWJN01000247.1:0-27475 GCA_018248895.1 Carystus phorcus
CGCTTGTATGTGTGTCAAATGAATGGTAGTGTGTGTAATGTTTATTTTTATTAATTTCATATGCTTCTACTGCATATCATAAAAAATATTAGCGTATTGCACTTCTCCTACATATAAACTATATATGGGCCAAATATTCATACTCCTCCGACCGCGCAATTTTCGTAAAAAAGGGTCCAAAGTTTTTGCTTCACGTATTAATGTATAGATTAGCTGTAAGTTATTATGATATTTGATGAAATTATAAGTGTCATAGTACAAGTTCTACATATCTACATATGTAGTTCTAATTAATATCCAAGCCTGTGATAAACGATGTGATGTGTGATGTAACACATGATAATTGAATGTTAATTGCATTTTTGTGCTGCGTTATGTTGAATTAAAAGGAAACAACATTTCCGATGTGTGATTTTCATAAGTTCTCTTTATTTATTGAGACAGTTTTCCCGTTCCCCGACATCTTTAGGACGGCTGTTACGTGTAACAACGTAATAATGGGAGTGGAATGGAGTGGAGTAAGATTTGGTGAAACAAAACAGAAGCGCTTGACGCTTTCATTGGAAAGTTGTGTCACCGGAACCGGCCGTACTCAACGCGATCATAATTCACGGCTCTTCGGTTTTTACGAGAAAATTGCGCGAGCCACTTGTTCCATCTTAGCGGTAGTGTAACCGGAGTCTACTGCAAAATGACGAACAAAAAGTTTAATGGTCGTTGTTTTTACGAGTATCGGTAATGTAGCAAGAAAACTTTGTGGAGTCATCGTGTGATGTGATCGGTGATAACGGTTCTGATAATGATGACATTACCGTAACAATAAGTTACGGTAAGGAGGGTAAGGAGTTAAGGCGCGTATTATCAAAAATCTACAGGTAGGTAACAGGTATAACATAATCGAATCAGACTGAATTTGGGCATTTTTGTCTTAGATATTTCGCTTTAAAACACTTGCATTTTTTATTGAAATCGAATGTTGAAGAGTTTTATAAAATTGTTTGTTATTTATTAGAGGGATTTTTTAAACAAAGAAGTAAGGAGAATATAAAAAATATAGGTAGAAAAAAAGAATTTTCTTATTATTTTTAAACATCCACATTTTATGGATAACATTTCATTTTGTTTATACTCCTATATGTAAGTATCGAAGTTTGTGAGATCAAAATTACAACATAGAATATTTCGCGCATTCGACTCCCGTGCCATCAGTGGGCGACGCACTAAGCCATATTTTCACAACATTCCCTCAAGGTATTTTCATCTTTATACCCACCTGCCATGGATTATAGTTGCGCGAGAGATTTTAATGCACGTTCAATCTCGCATACTTAAGTCACCGTTCCAAGTGATATTCGTTTAAAACATCGAGAATTACCAAGGAATTTTCCAGTGATTAGAACAAGTCTCTTTATGCTTTAGCCTTTTAATATTTAAAGATAATACAAAAGATTATGATTGCCACATTGATTAACTACTATATATAAAATATGTTCTTATTTTTGCTCTATGCCTCCGTAAACTATTAATGCCATTGTAAAACTTTGGTAAATTAGTCTTAATTCATCTATGTATCATTCGATAACCTATTTTTTTATGTCAACAGCCAACAAACAAGCAGATGATACTACTTGATGGTGAATGGTCACCGTTACGTATCAGCAACACAAAATATGATATTTGCCAAATAGAGAAGAAAGAAAGATAGAACTGTCTTTCAAAGCTCCAGCCGAAACACCACGAGTCGTTTGTCGGCTCACTCAAGCAGTGGTGGTTGTTAGCCAGACAGTAGTCATCAACATTATAGGTCACAGCGTAGTAATGTAAAGGGCTCCATCCATCTCCCTACTTGTAGTACATCCTATTGAACGACGAAGGAAGCTATTGCTCTATTTCTCTCCTGTTGGTTGCTCGATTTTGTACCAGTGAATTCAATCTCAAAGACAACCCATGCTTACGTGGATTTATCGATGGTTAGCAATTCTCTTAGATTTAACGTTAACTTGTTTGAAGTTATGTGGTTTTTTTACGGCAACGCGTTCATAATGCTTTTTGTTACTGACTATAAGCGACTATGACCATTTACTATGAGATGGGTCAGAAGTTTTATTGTCGACTATTTATATAAGAAAAGTATAACCTACCACATTATTACGAAACTATTTTACCTACCAGGAACTTGACGTATTTCCGCTAACGATGATGGTTGATAGCTATGCATACGTAATTGCATTTCGCGTGCTTTCATAGATGCTGTTAAGTCATCGCTGAGACGCCCACACATTTGGTATTTAACGATCCAAAAAATGAATTCGCTTGTTCAAGTGCCATACAGCCACATGTGAGCGACATACGGCAAAAAACCTATTCGAGTTTTTTATGAAATGTTTGTTCATAATTAGCTAAAGAAGTTTGAGGCACCGGATCCATTGATTTACTCTAGTACGAGTTGAATTTGATTCCTTTTTTAGATTCGACTTCAATTTTAATTCAAACTTGTTTTTACAATCGTACTTTGAGACTAATTGTTATTGCTTCCCATGCCTTATTAAATTAGTTCTCATTTGAGGTATTGTACGATCGTATGCTTCATTCGATTTTAAGAATACTAATTTGAACGAGTTTATATTTGATTCACTACTCAGTCCTGTCTGCGGTACCGGGTACTCAAGTATTAGAATTATTACTTAGTTTGATGTAGAAAAAACTCATCGCATTGAGTTTTAGTTTAACAGGTAATTAATTACAATATCACCATGAAATCACTTGACGTAATATTTATACAGCGTTTCGTGTATATTGTACAATTAATTAAACTTTTATTTATTATACATAGATATATAACTAGATTTTTATTTGATTCAGTTATGATATGTTTCTAATTAGTCACATAAATTTAATTATCTTTATGTCAGTGGCAGGAAAGAAATTTTGGAGTGACACTAGAATTTCTTTTCTGTTTTAATTCGCCATGTGCATTTGGACTTCTTTATGAAGCAAGTGAGAAAGTAATAAGTAGCTACCAATTTTAAAATTATTTTTACGACGCTTCCATTATTTACTTAACTTACTTATATACTTTTCTTTGAAATTCTAAGGTTTGGAAAAACTGATTATATGCTGTTAGACATTATTTTAATACTTGTGCATCCGATTTATTGCAACTCTAGCATTATTTACGAAGTTGGTCTGATATTTTTACATGTTTGTAATGAAAGTTTATGTAAATAATATTGCTGTACAAAAAAGAGGATTTTATCGTACAAATATCTTATTTTAAAGTATCTTATCTTAACTAGGTAACGTTGAGACAAGTGATCTATCAACGATGCACTCGGCGTTTGTATTCACGGGAGCAGTTCATGAATTTTTCAACAATAAAAACCTCGCAGAGTTCCTGTGGAATCATAAAGAGATGCCTGTGGTTAAGCATTGTGACGGGTTTTATTAAGCATACGTTTATTAAGTTTGTTCGTTGAAAAATGTCGATAACTAGCAAACAAGCCAGTAGTAAACATTGTGCCATTGTTTGTGTCCTAAGTTAGTTGGTACTTGTAGATTATACAATATATAGAAAGTACCGCGAATGTTATTTAAAATATTAATGTTTTTTAATTTAATTTTAAAGCTAAAAATATTCATTAGGTATATAGGTATTAGATTCGATAATGTCTATATTTTAGATGCGTTCTCTATTAGCTATTGCCTTCAGCTTAAATTTAACCTTTGGTTATACTAATATAAGCCAGAAACCAATTCGAAAGAGCAAATAGTTTGAGGACAAACATACGGGTGGCTTTAGCACGAGACTTTGACTAGATGCAGAGCTAAATTCAAAGATTGTTTACACGACTTATATATTCAACGCTTTGTGAATAGTTAAGAACACAAAGTGGCGTAATGTTCGACGTAACACAAAGTAAAGTGAAGTAAACATTTTCACAATATTAAATTTGAATTAACCGTTCTTGTTTCAAACTTATAGTCAGATCTTTAAGCTCATCTCGGGTTTAACAGTTTAAATAAAATTGCACGGTAGCGAGCCAAACTCCCTAAGTAATGGAACGGACCTACAGATTGGACGGAATACAAGACTCAAGTAATCTCAACTAAGATTAAGTCTCGAACTTACAGTATCGACTGTTCGGAGTGCATTATTTTGTATTCTAAAGTTCGAAACGTTCCCCAACTTTGCAACGAACCGAACTTATTTTTGTATTAGCGAAGTTAAATAAAACCCAAGAGTGTTATCCTAATTCGTTGGTATTTCGGAAGCTTACGGATCCAAAAGTTAGATGAGGTTGGTAGTAAAATTTCCGGGCGCCCTTGGTCAGAATTGGTATGCGGTACTGCAAGCTGACTTTAAATAGATTTTTTATAATCGAAAGTTTTTAGGATCCTTATAATTTTACGAGCTGGGTATTTAAATAATTTTAACGACTCAATTCCCGTAAATCGTATCAATTACGCCTGTTCATAAATATATATGAATACAATATCTTTCCAAAAAAAAAATTAATAATTTATTTGCGTGACGTAATATTATTTGAAAATATTGTTGCACTCGCTGCGATTGCAAATACCTAAGTGTTTCGTGATTGAAGACAAGAACTGATGAAAAATAAAAATAGGTTTAATAGGATTCCTACAGAATGTGTCTTTAGTCCAAAAACTTTTGACTATAATAAACAAAAATACAACTAAGTCGCATTAAGAGGTTACTAGCAGCATTTCCTAATAAACATCCGTCGTTTCCACGCTCGACGGGTACTCAGTCTCATAGAAAAGCCACCAGTGACTCGGTAAGAGCCTGTATTAGCCGCTTCCTTAAACAACGCAGTATTTTCTAGACTAAAAGGATTATACAGTAAAGCCGAGACTAAAAGCTAAGCGCGGGACTTGTATCATGGCTTTGACTTACGTAACCATCGACCTATCAAGGTTAACTTTTTGTGAGTTTACAGTGCGTCATGTTACAAAAACGGTTACCACCTGTATACAATAGGTATAATAAATAACGTTCGCATAATCATCTTAAACCCCCTGCCTTCCGCGGTCCTCGTATTAGAATGAAATTCACTGTTTTGATATCTGTCTTACAAGGATAAAAAAGATAAAAAATATGCGTTTGTGTACAATTCACACACGGTAGAAATAAAACATCAAAAAGGTAAGTTACCTTAAAAAAATAGTTTTTTTTTAATCTTATTTTTCGAGAGAACCTTTCAACATTATGTGTAAAGTATCGTATCTCATCCTTTTCTCCTATATCCCATTTACGTTTCACCCAGTTTTAAATCACTTCAAAAAATTTTCAAAAATAAAAAAACCATCTTTATTGTAGTGAAGGTAACATCAGGAAACATTAATGTGAGATCTGAATTAATTTTAAGCTTATTATGTTCAGGGACACCTTTTTTAGCCCTGTGATACAGATCAATTTTAAGATAATTAGGAATTACAATAAATTACAAAAAATTGTTTATAATCAGATTCTCCATTGTAATAAGTACAATTTTAGTGAAAACTGTTTTCTAATCCAAAATAACACAAAATTAGGTTCTTAATAGATAATGGAACTTATTAAATATTCAAAAGGTACAATCAAGATAGATGTTATTAAGCGTTAATGAGTGTATTTTGCTAATAATAGCAAACACTGATATTGCTAAAATTCTGAATAATTTACTCCTAATACCGTAACTAAGATATATATGTAACATCTAGTTGACTTGTGGTCAAACATTCAATGATTGACTGTATCATTTCAATATGTATAATTGCTACTGATTACCGTTCGCTGAAAGTAATAAATCACTCGTAAATGTAGTACTTATGGCATGTCAGTAAGTTGATTGATTAGATTTCACTATCGTAATTATCGTAAATATCAAAAACATATATAATGCTAATAAGAATAAATAAAAATTAAATAATCAAATCGAAGTATGAGTACAGGTTTGTCATACCAGATTCTGTCAAACTGGTTTTGTAGGAAGTGATATTAAAATTTCTTATTACGAATTTGTTTTTCGCTTTCGTTTTTATTTATTCTATTTTGATAATAGTAGGTCAGTAACGCGTGTCAGTAATGTTACAAACGTGTTTAAATTCCTTGATCTTGACATAGATATCGCGAAATGCAAGTAAATCCTTCTGCGGCTAAACCTGTTAGCTTTGCGAGCTGATTTGCAATCGCATAAATGGTTGCGCTTAGGATTAGTGTAATTCCTTACGCAGAATCTTTATACATATTTTTTAAAAAGAAAGAGTTATTTATTTTCAATAATAAGGAAGTGTATGTAAAGTATCTATTTAGTGTTATGAGATATAAAATTAGGGCACAGAAAAAAATACAATTCAATGGTATTAAATAAAGTGTCTATTTCGTTTGTTGTTCGTTTCTGAGATTAATATTTTGATCATTATTTTTCAATGTCGTTTTTGTCATTAGTCAGGCAAATTATTTTTAATAATATAATGGACTAGTTACGCGTGAAATAACTTAAATTTTATTTCACGCCTGATAAGATACGATATATCTGTGTTCATAAAAATATATTGATATCATTCATAATTCGAATATGAAACAGGGATGATTTTTCAGTCATCAAAAGTTATTATGATAATCGTAATATTAAAAGAAGGCAAATCATTTATTTTGAATATATATCTCAATATTACAACAATGTTTTTGAATACACTTGTTATATATTATAGTATTAAGCAAATGATGACGAAAAGGTTTGCACTCAGGGGGTATCACTACTTTTATGTACGAACAGTAATAGTCTGATGCAAAATATTCCGAGCAAGAACAAGTGTCGACTGGGTTTTTACAAAAGCTTAAAAGTAAAAGTACTTACAGCAATCTAAAATCATTCTTGGAGATATAATTTTTCACAAATAATGTACGAATTATTCGATGAAAAAATACAATACATAACCTAGAAAGAGTATAATAAGCCATTGATTTACATTCAGAAAAGGCAAGTGCATTGTTATGTACAAAGATTGAGGTGAGGCTGAGGTAAAATGCCTTTGTATCGGACTAGCTCTTTTAACCTTTACTGGGAGTAAAGCATTGCTATGCTCTTTAACGCTTAGAATAGGTCGAACATAACAATAACTAAATGATATTGCATAAACTACATACATACATGACAGCTATTTTAAAATATATTTAAGGATCTCTTTTTTTATTTAGTGTAACTTAATGTTTGCCATTATTTTGATCTGTTTGGGTTGAGGCACGAATAAAGAAAAAACTTTTTTTTTTAATATAATTTTCCCCAATATTTAGTTTTATATACATCTTTAATAGATAAATTACTTATATAACTGCAGCAAAAAATACTAAAAATTATGCCTACAATTCCATTTTAATAGATCTTTTACAATATTACAGCCACAATTGTCAGTATTTTGTTGAATGCAAGAGGATAATAAATTATTAATTTTAATGATATGGTAAGCGATAAGGCTCTGCCCACGAAACTACTGACATCTGTTTCCCCCGCAACTGAGTCTGGCAGTTACACAAAGTTATTATAGACGTACAGATTACGAGTATAATCATTACAAAATCATTTACCTAAGTTATGGTTTGACATGGATGATAATACTCGTAACGATTATGTGATACTTGATAATAAGTTGTAGCAATAATAATAGTATTAGTTTTTTTTTTCTCAATACAATTACAAGCACGTTATGTATTTTTAGGTAAATCTAAATAGGCTATACAATATAAAATATGAATATACATAATATGTAAAATCTGACGGTTAATCGAAATTTCGTGCATATTTCAAATAACGGTAGGTTTAATATGCAGAGAGGGACCTAAATAAAAGACAAAATAAAACTATGAAGAATTTACTTAATATTCGTACATTTAGAGGCATTAGAAATATTTATCAAACTCACTTTTACCCTTCATATGAAATCATTGTTTTTTTTATTAATTACTTGTAAATGCTTATCAACAATCCCACTTGATGGTAAGCGGTAATGCAGTGTTAAGATGGTAAAGCGCATTAACTTAGTAGATGCCTATTCACTCTTGACTTAAGTCGTGATTTATTGTTTTATGCAAAATTCTGTTCCAACATTGAAAATGTTATTTTATAGTACGTATTCATCATTGCCCATCTACTCGAATCAGAAACTAACATGACGCTGTACACGTAATATCTTAAGAATACGACACATCAAGTCGATTCCGGGAAGCGAATTGCTCGAGCGACGGCCGTTCCCATCTTATCTTAAATCGAAATGTTATTGTCCGCTATTTTATGCAACTGTTAGTGTACGTAACCAGACAATAAAAACTCAGTCCTAGTTTATGGTCGCGACGGGCCACGCCATTGGACAGATAAAAGTAAAAATTCACGTCGTTGGCCATTTAACTTGTAAATTCTACGGAAAATAATACAGATGTAACTTTATTTATGATAATGTGAGAGATAAAGACTGGAAATATGCGGTCGCGACTGCTGGCGGTTTCTCCAGCGTCCCGCGACATTAAATATTGTCAGGGCTCAAATGAATTAAAGTCTCATTTAAACGGGAATATTTTTAAATTGTGAACTCGTTCGAATCATTCGTCTGTGGTAATTATCGTCTTTTGCATATGAGTAATTTCGCCACTTATTTCATTATTACGAAAGTCATGCACGTGTTTGAAGAAACATGGAATGAATTACAACATTCTTTCAAAAACCATAAATATATTAAATGGTGGTATGGTGCAACCCTATGTTAAATTGCATAGTATGTAAGGTGCATTTTAGTAATATAAAGTCTTAATACATTTCTGTGAATGTAGTAATAAAAGAGTTTTTACCAGAGATGCACATATTTTCATTTGCTTCCTAATGACAACATCATAAAATAAACGTTCAGAAATTTACACCCTTTCCTCTATGATTATCTTTCATCATCATGTGAAGAACCACTGACACCAACAAGTTAAATAAAAGCTTTTAATATCAAGGGATTCGGCCCAAGTTATCTAATTGACTTGTTATATCGAATATGATAATTAACTTCGATGCCCGTAAAACAAAGATAAATAATTAATAAAACACATTTTGGCATTTACACATTATGCATCTAAACCATTCTGAAATCAAATTAAGCATTAACAGAAAATATTAAACTCAGACTCTTTTAGGAGGATTATAGTGACATACACATGGCCATAATTTTATTTGTAATCGAAAAACTAGTTGACAGTTAACCTAATAGTAAATGACCATCAAATGCACCGCCCTTGTATTGAAGTTTGTTATAACATAAACCCATAAACAGCAATAGACCTTAAAGGTCACATGATGATCTCATTTGCGTAATAGGTAATGGATGCGAAATATTGTTTACCGTACCATAACGTTATACTAACATGTATGTCGCCCGATCAATAATACCAAACAAGCTTAGATCGCTATTTAGTCGGTATGTAATGTCAAGAGCGGCCGACGAGTAGGTATATCCGTCGACTTGACCGATATAGGACCTAATGTAGGTCCTATCTGGGTATCTGGTCTGATTGCGAAATATATAACACGAACGATATACATAACTCTATATACATATACGAAATTTTTAAATACAAATGAAGTTTGTAAGATTAAAAGTATCCTATCAACATCCACAATGAAATTTTAAATCAACCTTGAATGCTACGTACGTACATAACTTTTCTACTGCGCGACAATGTCTTTTCTTTCTTTTTTTTTTAAGTTTGTTCACTGTGCCAATTGAATCTAATCTAGTAAAATTTTTCCCATCCGGATTTTTACTGTTAATATTATACTGACTGCAAAACGCTATCCATTTTTGATAGGGCTTTTATATGTATTACGTTTACGCGCTCTGAACAGACAGGCCGAACAATAGTTTGTTTGGGATAGATAACAAAACCCACCTCCATAATTTTATATTAACAGATTCGAGCCGTTTACCGTTTATTTGCATAGATTGTTTAACCGCGATCATCTTTGACCGTTACATATGTTCGTTAGATGTATCTTTTAAACAGATGGTGAAACAATTCCTGTACTTGCCCATCACCGTATCGAACTACGGCCTTTGCCTTACAAGTGCAAGGTATCCACTTCAAGCTGTATAGCGTTGAATTTATGGGCGACAGCTTCCATGATCGTCACTTTGCATGGTCAATTAAATGATGTGTTTACGTTTTTTACACCGTTTAATAGATATAAAGCTTGTATTACGCATACGAATATTTATATATATACATATATTTACAATATCAGTCAGTTGACTGTTGTTGGCGATGGAGTTCGCTCCACGGACCGCTTTTTACATTCACTGCACGGATAATTGCCGAAAATAATAATTTAGATGAAATATTGATAAACGAATACACAAGTTAGAATAATATGCAGAGGAATGCTACAGATACACATTGCGTGTGTGCTATGAAAGATCATACCGTAACATTGCTCGTTTCTTAAGTATTGCTTTTTGATGTAACTAGTCGATGAACGAGCAAACAGTAATGATAGTGAGCGGTCACCGTCGTCCGTTATAATGCCAGCCAAGAAAGAAAGTTAGATGCATGATGTTTCGTAGGTTTTAGCACATAATTGTATATATAAAATTCTAATGTTACAGTGTTTGTAGTTACTCGTAAACCTCTCCGAAACGGCTCGACTGATTCTCATAAAATTTTGTTTGCATATTGGGTAAGAATAGGTCATTGGCTGAGAATAGGTCAACATCTATTTTTCATACCCCTAAATGTTAAGGGTAGCCCCTCCTTAATTTTTTATTTTGTTTTTTTTGTAACATTTTTTTAATTTTTATTTTTTATAACGAGGCATTAAAAACACACACGACCCTAAATTATCACCCTTCTATCATCACCCCCAGCTTTTAATAGTATTTTTTTTATTACAAATTCCTTAGGAATAATTTATATGGCGAAACGACGTTTGCTGGGTCAGCAATTATCTATATATTATAATAATATTGCATTGACTATTCAATGCCTAATAAAAAATCACAGCGATTGGATCAAGAGGGGATACTAAGGAAGAGATTAGACGAAACGAAAGGAGTGTAAGTTACTAGTATTAAAATATTTTTTCTAAATAACTTCTAACTGTTTTGTTATAAAAGCACTTCAGGGCTCATTGTGGAAGCCCAGAACATTCTTTATCATGCTCCTGTTGGATTGTTGGAGCGGTTAGGAACCAAACCAAGTTTAATGTCTCCTGAATTCCTATATGACTTAATGGTTACTTTCTATAATAAAAACCAGGATCGAGAGCTTAACGTGTCGTACGGTGTAAGAAATTTTGACCATTCACGTATCGACTCCGGTCGCAGTTGCTTAACTCGGATCAGTTAAGATTAACGTGAGACGCCGGATTGAGAAGGAGCGTGCAGCCACCCGGATGAGCCCGCGCAGAAAGAATAACTTTCGTGGCGTTAAATAAATTATTTATTAATATGTAAAGCCTAAATACAATAAAAGTTGACAGAAAAATTAAAATCTAAATATGAAATATGTGGGAGCTCGACCGAAACTAAAAGCGCATTCAAAACAACTGCCGATTTACCTTTTGTTTTTCTTATTTTTTAGTTTGCGCTCCCGTTTAGTGGCCTATAACTATTATACAATATGAAAACTATAGTTATAAGTATACTAATATAAATTTGCGTCGTTTACAGAGCGCTTGTTGGATTACTCAGCACTATTTATTTTTATTATAACAATTTAATTAGCATTATACTCGTCTCGTTTTATAACATGTCCTTGAATTCTCCAGATTTTTTGTGTTACATTTTGGTAAGAACTAAACTTTTTGTACAACTTGGCGAATATTCCCAGACAATCAAATGATTAATTATGTAGGAAACAAACTAAAAATATGGAGGGTCGACAAAAACTGAAATATAATTGTGTTTTCCATAGTCTTAAAAACTTAGGTCTTCCAATGTTTTTATCATTACAGGGTATTTTATTTTTAGTGGACTATGCTTCTAGTGCTTTATAATTCGACTTGTATTATCTGAATCTAGTATAAAAAAATAAAAAAGGCCAACTCACGTTTTATAAAACTTTAGAGATATAAAAAAGTTAGAGATATATTCATTAGAACATAGAAATAACACGCCGATCTCTCTCACTTAGTCCTTTCTACTAAACTTCTTCACAAGGAGCAAACAGCATTAACCAAGCAATACATAGAAGACATACGCGATACTGTTAATGATTTACGGGCATTGTATCGAATCTTTTTAAAAAATACGCCCAACCTGTTTCATTGTGAATTTAATACATGTACATTTTAAATTGCCTGATGTAACAGCATTAATCAAAAACTGCACTTGTGAAAAAGCGTCGAAGCGATACCTTAACGAGTACCGTTATATTCTGGAAGTTATTGAACGTTTTTGTTGGTTGTATTTTTCGGGATTGATTTACCTCTGTACCGACGATAAGTTAACATTCAGGACATGTTGAGAATGCGATGGAGCACTGAACTTGTCGTGGGTGCGTTGACTCTCTCCCGCCCGACGGTATCTCTCGAAGACATTACAAAAATGGCACCAGATGGCATAACTTCAAAAATGCTTTTAAAACTTACTCGTCTGTTGGACTTGTTACTTTGTTCTTTTTCGCTATACATATTCAAATATTATGTGGGATTTCATTTAGCTCAACGTATACAGGATAAGTACAAAAGGTTTTAGACCAGCTGTGTTGATTACACATTTGCTGCAACAAACTTAGTCTAAGCAGTAAAAAACAACATATTTTTTGTTTTAATCTTTATATAGCTAGTTCTTGTAAGCTCACACTATTTATAAGATTTGTCAAGATGGTTGTGTTGTAACGGCATATTATCTTCGACAAAGTATTCAGTTATTACTTATTCTTAAAAAAATGTACAAATAACTTTTTCGATCTTGTAATATAAGCAATCTAGTTTATTTACATAACGAGATCTATGATAAGTACATTTTATGCTTTGCTTAGTCATACGGAATGAAACCAGCCACGATTGGCAATTAAATAAATGCAATTTGTTCACTATAGATGTATATTGTATAGCGATCAACCGGATAAATATTAAAGACACAGCTTTGAAATTTATACTTCGACACCTATATCTATGATAAAGTCGTGTTAGTTACACCATTTATAACTCAAGAACGGCCTAACCAATTTTTATAATTTTGGACTTGTCTTCATCCGCAATAGGATAATAAATAAGTATTAAAATATATCATTAAAAGAACATCACTCAAACATCAGTCATAAAACACAATTATTTACATTATGGCTTTATTGGGAATGATTAGATCTTCCTATCTAGATTTATATTTACGAGTATTATCCTAATAAAAAAGTTAACCTAATAATTTTGTATTAATTTTAAAATCAGAAATCTGCTTATTCATTACTGTTAGGTGAAACGAAATTCGCTGGGTCAACTAGTAAAATATAATCATGACTTGAAACCTTTATTGTCTTTCAGCAGCCATTGATATGTCTACTTTATGTACCGCAAATGGGCCAGGTTTTACCTGTATGGCCCCGGAACATAGAAGAACTAAACAATGTCGCTAAAAGTCACGAAGTATAAAATGGTAAATAATAAAGTTGTTTATTGATATGCACGATTACTAATACAATAAATTTCATGTCGTGTGAATATGAATATTTTAAAGCAACATGAAAATAAAAAAAATATTCAATTTACTTTTGCTGTTACAGTTTTATTGTAGTATAAATGCAGTGATTAATATTAAAACTGTTTTATTTATTTATTATTTCTTTATGAACAAAACTTATCATCTTTGCAGTGACGTGGTAATATTCGAAAAGTGTTCCCGTATTAATTCTAAAAAATATTTTTTCTGACTGATTGTGTCGTAACTTTAATAAAATGTAAACGCGGTCCTAAATCTTTATTGTCATTAGTTCCCATGGTCTAATTGTAGATCTACAGCTCTCGCTCGGTTTGTATTAAGTAGTATTACGTATGACTTTCGCCCGACGTAAATCCACTGGGTCGATTGGAGTCTATTGAGGCGTTGTGTATAATTGGTTGCGTCAGAATACCGCTACGTGTGCTTCGTGCCTTACCGGTCCATCGGGCGGTCATAGATTCGCCGCGTGTGTGGAATAACAAATCAACTGACGACTTTCACAAGTCGTTCGTCGCAAATCTTCCAACGTTTATTGCTCGGAGACAGAATATGCTATTCAGTGGTAGCATTCTAGCAATATCAATTGATTTAATACACTTTGGTTCGCATTTTATTCGTTACATGTAGACACTTTTGGTATATTTCGCGAGAAATGGTATTTTGGTATACTCTTTATAGGAAAATAATTTGTGTTATTTTAAAGTTGGTATTATTAAGTAACTGACAAAATTATCTTCAATCGATTAGAAATCCTTTTAAATTGATTAATGCAATCATTAAAGTTATTAGCTAATATCATATTCCAGTAACATTATATGTAATAAATGCAATGACATAAAATTAAAAAATAAATTTGCCTATAAATCTAAATGAATTTTAATATATTTGTATAATTAAAATGCTCAGTTAAAAAAATGTAAAAAATTACGATATTCACTTTATCTTCCAAGCAAATCTACCTATAAAAATAGGTTTATTAACTTTAATGGAAAGTATACGAAAATCGCACCTGTTAATTTATATAGGAAAATATTTAAAATACAAAACTAGTACCTAAACAAGTCAGAATTAGACTAGGCTAGACTTTTTATAGACTTGCTGAATTTGGCTCTAATATTTGTTGCACTCGCAAGAATTAATAATTACATCGCGTAAAAAATGACAAGTTTTGAAGCCTGTAATCAAGAACAGCATTATCAAATAATTTATGTGTTATTTAATATAAAGGCAGCTAATTAAATAAAATTATATCGTTGTACATTTTTTTAAATATTGACATTAGTGAACGTTAATTGAAAATGTAATGACTTTTAATGTAATGCGACTTTAAGTGCGCAAATCGGTAACTATTAGCGTGCAAAGATTTTTTGTCTCAACTTAATTGTTGAAATTGATTTTAATTATATGACTATATAACGTATGCTCATATCGAGCTACGCATTTATTATTCCAGGATTTAAGGCTATTTACATTATTAATAGTTATTTCTATTACATTACAATATAAATAAATTAAATACTATAATTTTTGAAGTCAATTAAATACACATTAGGGATTAGGGATAACTCAAAAATAACTCGTTAGATGTCGTTCACATTTAAAAAGGAGTACATTGTAAGCGCCAGCTTTCGGATATAAAAAGATTTTTTTTAATCGGAAGACTCAGTAAAGAGTTATTAAGTAACAAATATAAAAAAAAACTGTCGATTTTTTTTTATTCAATTAAAAAGTGCTTATGTTTTTTATGTGATATGTACCTATTTAAAGGATTTATAATTAATATCAACTAGTTCAAATGTAACTAGCATTACTTTTAATTTACCTTGACAATGACCTATGTAACTGGTTTGAAATATTTGCATTTAACAAGATGTATGTATGTAGCATGTAGATTATACGCCATAGTAATATAATAAATACAAAGTATCTTAATAAAGACTCGAAAAATATTCTATAGTATGGTGCATTTAACTTAAGGTTTGTTTACATGTTGTATTATTTACATAAAGCAAACAGTTTTTACTGGGTATTACCTATTCTTCGTACAATGTTTTTTGTTCCATATTTGTGTTATTTTTATTGTATTAAGTTCATGATAATTTAAACTTGTTTTATATTCCAATAAGCACGATTTTTTAGTAAAAAACTCAATTTCATTGAGTAATCCAGTTTAAATATTTAGGGAATTTCAATGAATTAGGTATTTTTCTTTATCTTTTCCATTGTTCCAGATAACAACCGCACATTTAATTAAGTGAATATAAATTTTAACATTCGTTGTTAGCCTTAACGCCTAATAACCTATAAATATTCATAGAGTATAATTAAATCATTTTGCAGAACCGTTCTGGCAATAAAGGCGTATTAAAATGTTAAAAATTGCTATTTATTTGCTTTGAACTGCCATAAGACTTATTAAAAACAACAGTTTTTATTTTATAAAATAAAAAAATAATTGACTATCTAATTATCTTACAAATTCATTTAATATAGTGATTTGAATATTTGTTTTTAGCATTATACTATTTGTATGAAAAGAAATATGATTTTGTCCGGAATATTTCAAGATGTTTGGAATAAATATTTACGAAATACCAAATTATTATAACAATTCCTAACTATATAACATTATGTCGTTAACCGTCTCTCGAGAAATCACGACTACAAATACAAAATAATATGCACTTCTCATGTCAAGAACGTGACGAAAGGTTAAGAACAAAATAACGAATCTGTACATTGTTGTTATGTAGAAACATTAAACATTCGATGTGGCTTTAACAAAGGCTTAAAAGTTAAAGGAATTCTACAAAATACCTCGTCATTTTGAATGTTTTGTATAAAATACGCATTTGTATTTCGTACGTGTTCAGTACTTTTTAGTATTTAAAACGGATGTCGCAATTACGTCATAGTGTCTCAAAGTTGCTTGAATAAAGTCACTTTATTTAAGTGCACTTGTTTGGTGTTTCACGTGACTTATTTGTACCTCAAACCGCATTTCACCTTGTTCATTGTGGCAGTTGCGGTGATATGCAATCGATCGCTTAGCGATTTCGTGTTAGTAAAGTTAATTATTTGCAACATTTTAGGCCAAATTTAATGAATTTGTCACTGATCTGATTGGCAACACTTGCGTAAGGCCTTCTAGTTTTTGTTTCCGTTGTGACAGTGAGAGTGTTTGAGTTTCTCGGATTGTAGGCCACGATGATCACACCTTGTGCTAGTCGCGCTAGCCGTGGGATACTACGTCGGGAGAAAACTAGCACGCTTCGGTTAAAAACAAAGATAATATGTAAGCAGTAAGCACACCTCACTGGGCTGGTTATTGTCTGTGAAGATAGAAATCTTTGCGAAAATAGAGAGCGTGCTATTCATGCCATTTTTATTTTCAGTTAATAATTTGTATTGAAATTTTCTAAAAACAAATAGGTGTTCTACTAAAAATACTTTTCATGGTTTCGTGTTGTTAAGCAATATTTTTTTACTTTAATCATTATGAAAAACTAAAAATGTTGCTTTAGTCTTCTTTTATGTTACAAACAATTACATTAATTGCAAATTTTCACCCATTCCGATTAAAATTTGTAATGCTTTTATGATAATTATTACATGCAGATTAAACAAAAGTTTATCAAACGGAACACGTAAACACCATCGGCGCTAGATTTATCGAAACATGAATAGTAAATTAATAAATAATTTATATTTACAGGAGCTGTTCAATTATTATGCACAAGTATTTATTAATTAGTACAACTGCACTGTCGCGCCAGATGCTGGAAAGCAGCTAAAGTTTTTATGCAGGAATGCGATTCATTCTATGTAATTGGTGGGGTGGCGGTACAGTTTAAATTACTCATGTGATTGTGGAAGAACTGATATAATGCGTATTTTTTATTGATTAAGTTTAATAGATTTTTTAATTAATTATCATACATAATGCTATTCGACCTTAATCATTGTTGAAATTTCGTCACAATTTTTTTCTCCTCAATCATTGTTTTATTTTTATTAATTTAAAATTATATTTCACAGGTAAGTTTTAATTATCCAAACGTATAACGTAAACGTACAAATTATACGTTAATTGTACAAAAAATAGTTCACTGGCACTATTATAAAAATAAAAAAAAACTATATATTTCAGATGATAATACCGAATGAAATAAAAAAAAATTGTCCGCAAACAGAGTATCAAAAGACGTATAAATGTTTTGTTTTAGCTGAATTAATAGCTGATAATAAACTCTTCTTACAGGAGTTCCAGTTTAATATTTGAATACGGACATTCATAATTTGCAGTCGAAACTTAAAGCTAAATGAACAGTGCGCTTTCCGTTTGTCCGTTTAAAAAATAACCGCAATTTGGTAAACAATGTTACCGGGCGCGCCGTTATGGGCCAATGATGTTCCATATTTCGCACGAACCGTATCGCTAGTTGCAAAATTCAGGCAAAAAATTCATCGAACACCGATTGTTACCGGAGCATGCTAATTTGTACGCAACATGTTTCCACACCTGTTAATTTTCATCGAATTTGTTACAAAACTTCATCTACAAATTATGCATCTCCGTTTTTATTTTTTTTTACTTAAAAAAAAATAAAATTCTGTCACTTTATAATCTTGTTTGTTAGCTTATTCACCGATTTTATCAAAGATATAATAATAATATTTTTTTATTATTTTCAACTCATTTTTTTTTCAAACAAATATCTTTTTATACTAAATTATAAAATGCATAGAAATAAGACAGTGACTGACCAAAAACTATTAAAGGTAATTAAAAATATCTTTATATTAATTGTAATATTTATCATAACTAAATATTATTTTTAATATTTGTATTTATATTGAATTGTAATAAGAAAGGTTTTAATGAAGTTATTGATTTAATAATAACAGCAATAATATTCAGAATATTTGTAACAATAGGTTGGTAAACGACTGCTTAATTTACATAGTAAGGTTTTTAAAAATTGACGTTAAAGATCATTTTGATTCGAGTATACATCCGGTGCGATATTAATTTATCAAATGATGTCGCGGCAGATAATCTGCGCTTTCTTCGGTGAGAGTCGGCACGACCGCGATCGCTTACGAAAGTTTTGTTTATTATTTTGTACCTGCCCCTTGTAATTTCAACACTCACCTTAGACAGGGTTTATAGAATCACAACACCAAACAGTAGCACAGGAGTTTTGAAAGTTCGCCACAGATCACAAACGGTATAGGGCCCGGGTAGTGACTCGTGTCGTTCGAGGTTCTAAGTTCGTTCTCGTCCGATGTCGTTGTTGCACTGAGCGATTCGACGGAAGAGTTGTGCGTGCCAACGCGAGCGCACGCTCACCTAAAAGTAAAACCGAATCCGCGAGCGTTCGCCTTCCCGCGTAAATCTAAAATATCATTGGCGATCTAACACCCTACACAATGGGTCGTATACGCGCCCGTCTAATAAGGTTAAGGATAGAAATGCGTTTACGGTAGCAATAGGCGAAGTTTTTTGATAACTGATTAGACACTGCGTGCATATGATGTTAATTATGATTACTAAATACAAATCGGAGCGTGAGAGATATTTGAAATTAACACGTTTGTTAGATTTTCTAGTAATATTGCTGCAGTTAAAGTTAAAGTGCGCTTCAACATGTAGTTTTAACATGTTGGTTACTTCAAACTGTAACTTATCGTGTTGAACATACAATTTGCAGTAAGTATTATTATTAGAGGCATTCTTAAAAAATAATCTTTTTTTCTAATAAAGTTACATTGAGAAAAATAATTGGATAAGCTATATTTTTGTTATGTAACCGATTATGGTTCGTAGATTGAGGTACCTATTAAGATTTTATCACTCTTTTAGAAATGGATTATGTAGCGTGACAACAATTAAGTTCTCATTTCCGCCAATAAAGTCAATGAACGCTAAGTATTACTTGAGAAAAATTCAAATAACATTAGTGCTTAATGCTGAAACACTATTTCAAATAGTTATTCAATCTAAAAAGGATTGATGCAATAAACTTATCCAAAAACAATATTAAATAGATTTGTCGAACGTTGTTATAAATTGTTGAAAACCTATATAATTGTTCAGCGTATGAAATATTTAATACATATTATTAAATTTTGAGCTATAATTGAAATTGTCACTTAATTTAATATGGCGATTTCATTATAATCGAGTGTAAAAATTACCTCAATTTGGCTACTCATTTACATGACCACTCATATAAAATGAATGTAAAAACACATTTAATCACTGAGCGATGAAAACTTTGTAACATTTAACACTTTAGACATATAACTCAAGTAAAAGATTTTATTAAAATTTAAGTTAAAATTACGTTTTCACCATAACAAACTTTCATACTATAAAAAATATAAAAAATATAGTATTAATCGTCTCGCTGTGGGATACAATAATAAATTGTAATTTAAATATTAGTCACTTAAAAGATTCAACTTCAGCAACACTATTGGTACAATGTTACTTCCAGCACGATGGAAATCTTAATGCGTTTTGCGCTGCAGTGGATGACACTTGTAACAATGGCAACACCCGACGGAGCAGTAACTCCTCGGTCATGTCAATGCCGCAGTAAAAGGATTTCTTGAACACGAACTTAATCGCTAATAATAGGTCTTATCGTAAGTGCGGTGTTAGAAGTAATCGTTGCTGAGTATCACTTTTAGCGGCACCGATTACGTCGATGGTTAGCTTGTTTGGATCGCTGTATTAGAGATAATCTAGTACTTATGTAACTTCAGTATTTTATTGTCCAATTATACAAAGCAACGAAAGAAAATATTTTTTGTAATAAAAGTTGTTCATCGCTAAGTCCACGTTAAGCCGTATGATATTCTGTTAATGAAATTAAATAAATGTTCTGAACGATACAACCTAATCCTAACTTATGTAAGGTATTTGAGGTTAGGTTGCGTATTTTGGACACACTATTGCAGAGTCACTCAACAAGAGAATTTAACGCTTTTTTTGGCCAGTAATGCGTCGATGAATCATATTGTGTTATGTTATGATTAGCACCGAAAGAAGTAGAATCTCGTTTATCGACTTTTCAATTTAAAATCTTACAGAAAAATATACAAAATAATTTCAGTCCATCTTGGGAATTAGGTATTTGTCATTAAATATTTATCATTGGGAATATTAATCATCTGAATTAAGAAACTGTTTTGATTTTTAAACCGCGATGTTTTTATATATCTTCATAATATTATAAATGCGACTAAATCGTGAATGACTGAATGAGACTGGAAGAAATTTGGCTTCGAGACTGATTATAGTTCAGAATAGCGCATAAGTTACTTTTGAAAAATGAATGGTTCTTATTTGATGGTTGCAAATGGATAGGAGATAGACGTGACACGGGTATCAAATTCAATAATTATACTAGTAGCTTTGGCCAACAAGGTCTTCTCAAGAGGGAAATCTTCAATGCTTAATGCTATAAGTATCAAATTTGTTATAACGATTTTTTCGTGGGAAATGTCGCAAGCAAAAGCTAATCTATAAGTATATTATGTGCGCGTGTTGACACGTTTATTTCGTTAAAAAAATTGAATTAAACAGTGCATGGAGCACTCATCTTTGAGGAAGCCTAAAGCATACTCCACCACACTGCCCCAACGCGGGTTAGTGGCCAACCCGAGCTTCCGAAGTTTTAATGCCGCCCGAAGGCCTATTACATGGCTTGATGACTGTCATCTTCTATAACAATTGGGATTAATGCGCGCTTAATTATTTTTTTATTAATTCAGAATAAATGCACTAACTTTCGGGCTCATGTAATGTTCGACTGCGGCCCATAGTGCTTGTATTGTTAATTACTTCCGATTGACACGTGAAGACTTTGCTTTAAGACTCTTCATTTAAAGTTCAAGTGCATCAAACTTAAGTTAAAATAAACATACGTTAGAACTGTAATTAAGATAAAATTATAGTCACAGAAAAAATTAAGACTTTACGGAACACAATTCCAATCAATCAATAAATGGGATATTAATGTTTGTATCTTTGTTTATAATACTTATTCATTGGGTTCATAAAAATGTTATTAGACGTGATGGTCTATCTCAATTTCGTTAATTCTATTATATTCGTATTTCAATATATTCATGGTTATACATATAAATTAATAACGCTATACATTGATAGCCTTACACTAAGATTTTCTGTGTTGTGGATGCCATGGACATGACAACAGGAATTTATACTCATTCAAATTTCCGCGTCAGTTCGAACCTTCGTCAAATATGCAAGCAATATATTTTATTCAATTTCTTCAAACTATAATTGTGTGTAAAACCCGATAGATCAACCACTTAAACATTCAGGAGCCGTGTTAAACAATATCGTATCGTGTGCAGCTACTTGCTAATAGCGCTGCTGCACTGGTCTACATAGCACGTACATGTTCAACTACGTTAATTAAAACTTCGAAACAGAATGTTACAAAGATCTGGCTACTACTCAAATATTTCCTTTGAGTCTTTGAGAACTCGTTTCTACTAGCAATAGATCAATATTAAGGAACCTGAAGGCCTGAGGATATAGAAAGGAGGGCTTAGAAAGGAGAAATTATTAAGTTCGTATTCTAGCATAGCTAGTTACTAGTTTGTAGTGTGATTATTACTGGGGTTGATTGAAATGTTTAGTGTTGGTTAATTATGTATAGGTATGACAAGTAGCGCTCAAAGCCCGGCTGCTTGCGTCAATTCCTAATGATCAATCGAGTTAAGCAACTGCGGGTGCCATCAGTACTTGGATTGGTGACCGCTAGTGACAAACATTTCTTGAGTGTTTCCGTGCTTCGGAGGGGTACGTTAAGCCATCGGTCCCGCCTGTTATCGTAGATAGTAATCGTCAAACCATGTTAGAGGCCTTTGGGCGGCATAATAACTTCTGACGCTTGGGTTGGCCTTTAGCCCCTCCACCAATCCGCACTGGAGCAGCATGGTGGAGTATGTTCTAGGCCTCTTTAGTGATGAGGAGCTCCGTAATGGATTGAAAGCATAATAATTAACTAATAATTTTAGCAAATACCAATAATTGTAAACACAACTGTACACATTATTGTATTTGAAAAAAATCAAATAAGTACGCAAAGAGATACGACTATAAAAACAGTTAGATAATTCACTATTAGTATTTATTAGTAGTAGTAGTACTGTGAGAAATTTGATACCTCGCACTAGATAAATGGTTATTTACGTCTTCGACAATTTCACATAAGGCAAGGCATTTCAATCATTGATATAGCCTTCGAGCAACCTGACCGTGATTGCTTAGTAGCAATGTCACAGCTTCGTATTGCTATTAGATAAGGGCACAGACACATTTACGGTAACAGGTTATCGCAAATAGGAAGTTACAATTCATTTCTTTAAATTGCTTTTGCTGTGACGGAAAAAATTATGTATACAGTGATTAGAGAGATCATAACAATACCCACGGTAAAATTGCAACCATACAAATTGCTGACTGTGATAGTCACTTTTTTTGTTACTTATATGCTATCTTTAGACAATTACAAAAAATGAATTTATGATCGATGTCTATAATAGGTACCCTTTGTACCTGAATGATAAGATATACATTATTAATTTACACGTATTTGTTATCATAAATATGTATCGCAAAGAGCACAAGTAAAGAAGACGTCAGCACTAATATTTACGTCATCAACATTAGAAGTTTTCATAAATTAAAAAATCACTTGCTGTATTAGAAGTCTCATTTCTAAGTCTGATTAGTCTAAATGTCATTTTTTTGCAATTGCAGAGTTTAATACTTCAGTTCTTCCCTTACTTTACTTTCGTATCTACATCATTTTTTAACGTTTTGCGGTACCAATCTAAACGATAGCGTTTTGATCTTCCGTCAAAGATGAGATATCCGGTTTTAAAGCCTCCTGGTCCTAACGGTTCCTGTATAAAAGAATTTTTGCATCTGACTTATATCAAAGTGTAACCTTCTCCAAACCTATTGGTATGTCACTCTTTTGTCATTATCTACAAAAGGTAACTTTATTTTGATTGGTCGAGGAAGACGGATGTTCTTCGAATCGTCAGTGAGAACACTTCGACGAAGTTTATACTTATTAAAACACGTGACCAGAGTGGCACTAAACGGAGCTTCGCCAAGAAAAGCCAAGCCAAGCCAAGTTAATCGTCATATTGTGTTGATTAAAACCGCAACGAAAGTCATAAAGTTAAGCAAAAATTTTCTCAATTCAAACCATTATGCTCATTTCATATTGTTGCCAATATGTAAAAACAAATAATGTACGTTTACAGCTTCGCAAATGTTCTCTATTCAAATTTTTTATTTTATTTTTGACAACTTTTACTTGAGACCAATTTTAAGAACATGAAAGACACTTGAATATCCTAACTAAAGATCTGCCTCGTTAGGAATTACATTTGAAAACAACGATAGAAGTTGTTAAGTGTTTTCATATTAGACGGTTTGAGTTAGTGTTACATTTCAGGTCATTTTTTTATGTCATGTATCCTTATAGTGAAGAAGCTTAACAGAAAATAGTGTACTAGTAAATGGCGTTGCTGTCAGAACAATTATTATCAACAAAAAACTATCGCAACAATCTGGGCGAAACGTGCTTTTGAATTGCGCATTGAACGAACGAATTTGACTGACAGGACCCTTCACTTTTAGCCGAGCCTTGTTCGGTGTATCAGCATAAAAATATGGAGAGGTTTTGGGAACACACAAAAGGTATTAAACCTGAATATTTGTGGGTTTGGCAAGCTGCGTGTTGGGTAAACTGGCTATAATAGCCTTTAGTATTATACGTCTTTTATGAATGCTGAGTGAGTATGATTATAAATAAAAATAATATTTTGCAAAATCATTTGACGACTCCTGTTAAGTAAGTAGCGAACTTTTATGCAAAAATAAACTTTTTTGTTGCGAAGGAGTGGATAATCTGCCCGCATCGATATTCTCGTTTGAGTATAATGTTAATGACATCAAGTTAAGATTGAATAGATTTCTAGTAAGTTAATACGTTTTTCCGCCCAAGACTACATCATCGCTTACAATCAGGTGGGACTGTAGTCAAGCATTAACTTATAATTAATAAAAAAAATAGTCCTAGACTCAATTCCCGACTGCTATAAATGATTATAGATTAGGACAGATCATACTGTCTCATCTGAATGATTGCCAAATTAGACGAGCTTGGCGAGTGCGGGCGCGGTCGGAAGCAGGATGAATGACCGTTGGTCGGTAGCAGTATAGATGACTGTTAGTAGCAAAAATTTTTTGAGTGTTTTTGTCCTTCAAAGTGCACAAACCACAAGTTCCGGTTGTTATCGTAAATAGCAGTCGTTGAACTAAACGTCGGAGGCATTTAGGTGGCATAAAAACTTCCAATACTTGGGTTAGACACTAACCCCCCACCAATTGGTGGGGCGCCGATGGAGCAGCGTGGTGGAGTATACTCTATTTCCTTTCATAAGACCTACTGAACGTGTTCTATTTATAATTGGTCAGTTTCAAAATAAAAAATTTACGTGGGTGATAGGAAGGTGAGTTAAAAAAGTAATAAGCGATAGTTATAACAGTTTGGCCATGAAAGTAAAAGTAGATTGAATTTGGATCAAAGAAAGAACAACTTTGCCGGCAGCGTAGATTGCCGTTGCGATAGCATGAATTTTTATGTCTAGAGTTATTCGTTTTTTGATGTGTGTTATATCTGATCTTTGAATTAAGCTAACCATCACTTCATACATGAAAACAAAATAAACA
This sequence comes from Carystus phorcus, assembly GCA_018248895.1. NCBI lineage: Eukaryota > Metazoa > Arthropoda > Insecta > Lepidoptera > Hesperiidae > Carystus > Carystus phorcus. Next base: position 25,490 of record DWJN01000247.1, read on the forward strand.
AATGGGTACATACACAATCTCTAGGACCGAGAACGATCAAGTCTTTTACATAAGGTTTTGGTGTGAGAGCACTTTCTTTCTGTCTTCTCTTTTCGGTCGACAACGCATCAGTGATGGCTTTGATATTGCTGATGTCTATGGGTAATGGTGACCACGTACTAATCTGATCGTTTGTCGGATATTCACATTAAAAAGTAAGTGTCTCCTCTAAGTTTTAAAACTGGGTCTCTAAGTAATTTGTACAATATCGTCAGGCCTAACGTTAATTCACTTACCTGTCACCTTACTAAATCACTCGCAACCGAAAAAAGTTTAACAAAAGTACGAAACGTTTGACAAAAATATTTCCAAATGTAGATTTCGTTTACTTTTAAACACGCAAACCTTTTTATAATAAATTTAAAGATAAAATAACCAACATCGTCCTTTTAGAGATAAAAAGGCAAAGTTTCTTGGGGCATTATGTTTAGCTGATTTATTGCTCGTTGAATTGTATTTTTTAAAGTAAATGTTTAAAATTTGAGTGGGCCTTTATTCAAGATAAGCTTAGTGTAAGAAATTCAAAATCATTCGGTCATGAGCGTATTTTTAATACACGTATGCGATTATGCTTTTTATTTCCACCGCTTGAATTATGCCTTTAAATTTCTGTTCTTGGTTTGGGTGTGTCTGTGAGTGTTGTCCATGGCACCCACGATACAGGGTCTGTGCAAAACGGAACGAAACAAAAACAAAACGAATAAATAATAAAGTGGTTATCTGTCTATTTAGTTTGCTCACACTGCGAGTCGAACCAGAGATTCATTCGTAAGTTACTCGCGGGTATTGAACTACAAGGCGATTAAAATATTTCTAAATTCATAAATAAAGATCGCATGATGTAAACATTTTAGTATTTCCGTTTAAGTTTACCAATTAAATATTTAACACACTTCGTGAGTTCCAATTATATTACGTGTCACTAATAACCTATTATCAAACTCCGATTTTAATGATAAATGTTGAATTATCTTTTTTAATAAAGAGAAACTTGGCTTGAATATTTATAAGACATCTTGCTTTCTGTAAGAAAATTATTTCGTTGAGTCATTGCGTAACTAACATTTCGAGAAACTAGGTAACCAAGGTAGAAGAAAGATTAGCAGATCAATCTGATTAGATTAGCGAATCACTATCCATCCGAGTCCATGACGCCTTATAAGTCATCCGGGATAAAGTGATTCGTGGAAAAGGTTACGACTCTCATCAGTGAAGTTAACGATATAGAGAGGAGATACCACGGTGCGATATCTCTTGAAGTGCTAATTACTTACTGACAATTTCTTCAGTCCATCGATTTCTTTCTTCTCAGCCGGACACTCTTGGCAGAGTGGTCGTGGTTAGCAAGATGGAGGCACATGGACAGATCTTAAAACTTGTTTTTGTCGGTCTTCTCTGCGGCAATCATAGATCTAGTAATGCTTCTCTATTATCCCGGTTCATCGCATTACGGGAGCACTCGGTCACGGAAGAGTTGGTTGTTTTTTTAATAATGTCGGTCCAGCGAGTTGGGGATCTACTTCGACCTCGTTTTCCCGGGACCTACCCTTGGACTCCTAGTCTCTCCATTGAGTTTTCGTTTCTGGAAATGTGTCCAAAAAACTTCAGTATGCGTAGCTGCACAGGCGACCATCGATTTAAGATCCCAATTAATTCTATTCTAGCATAAAACTTACGTAACTATGATGAAATAGAACGTACTGTAAAACTTAGGCCATCTTACGTGAAAATTTAATAAGGGACTACTTTCGTTCTCCATGTCAAAAAGCATACGAAGGAATTTCAATAGAACAGTTGCCGTTGACTTAAATTGTTCCGTATAATAATTTCCCAAGTGAGACTCGAGCATCTAGGCAGAAGTTATATAGGGAAACGTTTCTATGCACACATACAAATCAAATTGCATAGGTAATCAGGTTTATGTCGAAACAAAATTAGAAATTAGAC
>DWJN01000248.1:0-27408 GCA_018248895.1 Carystus phorcus
TAAAAGAATTTTTCAAATCGGTCCAGTAGTTCCTGAGATTAGCCCGTTCAAACAATCAAACAAACAAACAAACAATCTCTTCAGCTTTATATATTAGTATAAGATATAATCATATACCTGACTAATAACATATATACAATAAACTGTTAGGTATATATTGGAAAAAAAATCTAGTCATAACAATTTTTCTCCGGTTGTGTTCCGTTGGAGATCCCGGAGTCCTCCTCATAGCGCCGAGGAAGGCCACCGGGGGTTTTAGTGCGGTAAGAATCCCACATAACCCAGTTTCGCTCCCACGCAACCTTTTGAAGGTTTCCCCCTCGAATACAAAAAAAAATTCATAAAAATTTTACTGTTCTATGAACGTAACAATTTATTATTACAACTAAACTTTTTAATAACGTCACACATTCATATCACCACACTACACACTAGGATACCCCGTGTCGAGGGTGCCATGGACAACACAGATAGACAATTACACACACACCCAGACCGAGGACAGAAATTTTAACTTATCATTCAAATTTTCGCCTCGCTGGGAATCGAACCCAGGACCCTTTCGAATGGCGGTCCGGCGTGGTGACCATTACGCCACGCGGGTCGTCGAAATGTTTCTATTATTGGAATTAAGTTTTGTTTTTTTTTAGTATATATCTATTCGATAGTCAGGAACTTCAATCTTATAACGTTTCCACAGGGATTGAGGGAGAGGTGGAAGAAGGTTGTTGTTAATTAAAAAACACGAGTCCCTTGGGAAGGTATTTAGCCGGCGTCGCCAACCTGATTACTTGACTTAACAAATAAATAAGTATAAAGCAGTACCAAGTAAAATCTTTGTTCTAATTTTGCACGGTATTCCAGAGATTAGCTTTATTCCGTTGAATACTCATTGCAAAACACGAATTTTTTTACAATATTAAACAGACGTGGAGCTTTGACTTCGCTTTGCTATTTCAATATGGAATGACGATTTTGTCATTACCCAGTGTAAAAAATCTGCCTATTGGTTCTTAGACGTTACAAAATAACCCGTTGTTTTTTTAGAAATCTCCTCAAACACACCATTAGGACTCTTATATATTAAAAGGGGTATAACTTCCGAATAAGGAATTATTATAACGCATGCGATTTAAACAGTAAATTAATTTAAGGACATTTTAAGATACAATTTTATTTTCTTCTCTATACTTGCAACACGAAGTCTCAAAAAGCAAGCAGTGGTTGCAAGCATACTGAGGTAAAGTGTCTCCAAGCATCGTGCTAATATGCCTTGAAAAGTGTCTAGTCGGTTTACTGCTGTCTTAAAACATGCATTTTAAAAATGTTAAGTATAAGGTCGGTGGCCTTAGCAAAACTTATGTATAAGCGCACGCAAGGTGAAAAATAAACGTCTTTTCCATAAAGACGTAGAATAAATAAGGACTTTCCTTATACTCGTCATTTCTTAGTCTGCTGAATTTTTAGTTTAACATTAAATATTGCTAATGGACAATTTTAACAGAAACCTTTAGGAATAACAATGATACCCCATTAAAAATTGATGCTTGACTAATATTACTTCCACTTAAAAATAGAAGGTTCAATGTAGGCAGGTTCAATGTATTTCTTAAATACAAAACGTTTATAAAGCAATCATAAAGTTTGAATGACCCCTGCATGAAAAACCCATTTTTTTAAATATTCTTTCATGCTTCAGATGTTTAATTACGAGAATCTAGAATGCTCTAATTACGAGAAGAGGCACCTTCGAGTCTAAACTGTGATACTTATCAACAATTTTATATAAAACTATTTGACTCAAATCTCCTTATTATTCTATTTCACATTACATATACGATGTGAGTAAAGCATTCTGATAACCTGTTATGTAGAGTCGGAGTTATTTTCTCTGATCAAACAAAGACCAGGAAACAAGACGGCAGTTATGCAAACAGAGGCTAATGTGTTTACTCCTAATTACAAACAAAAGATGCGAAAACACACGTTACAGCCATTTTATATAATGTGCCTACATAATGGAAATAGTGTTTGGCAATATGAGCACGCTTTGTAGTCCCTGTTATCCTGTTACTTTTTTGTACGATACTTTTAGTAACTATGAATTTATTTGTGTAATGTTTCATTCTCACTTGGACAGATCGTTATTGTTCCGAATCGTGACGTAAAGTATTCGTTTTTATTTTTCATTTACATCACGTATTACATAAATATGAACTTGCGTTGAAGTATGATATAAAAGATAAAATCAAAATGGAGTTTTCCTCTTTTTTAAATTATATACTCTAAATAGATTAAAATAAAATCCAGGATGAGATTAATAAAACTGAAGAATAAATACAAAGTTACATTTTGCGACATGAAATGAATTTTCTACAAGCAACGCCGCAACGTTATTTTACGGAAGCCCTTGCTAGCATAAGGTTATGTTAAAACAAAATATTATTTGAGCCCATAAAGGCTATCATCACGAGCAAAACGGACGTAGCTTGCGTATTATCCACACCGTAAATTATTTGACAAGGGCCCATTAATCTTTATCTCACTATACCTGACTTATGCCCCACCGGCCCTGCCTTTATAAAGGGATTTAATTAGAGGTGCATGCGATAAATGTGTGGTCCGGCCGTGTTATCACTTGACAAGAGCTGAATTTAATCTCGAACGCATTCGTAATGTGGATGATAACAAGTGCTCAGTGAACCTGTACGTGGATACTAGCATAAAAGGAATTAGTGGTTCCATTGCTTTATGCCCTCGAAAATTTTTGCCTTTATTCGACTCCAATAATATAAGCTCAAAGCAGAGTATAGTTTTAAACTCATACTTTTAATACACGTAGAGCTGATTTCCATCACGCAGTTTCATTATGAATTAATGAGGTATAATGGTATAGTAGAAAACTGAAATAGGTCTTCCAAAATAAGGAGTGAAGACCCAATTCAAATGTTGGTGAAAGGAGATTCTACTCCATAACACTTTTAAGGCCAATAATTGGTAAGCCGGTAAACAAAAAAGAAATATTGACTTGTGTGATACAATGATTGCCCGGCCGAACCGCTATTTGAAGGGTCCTGGTTTCGATTCCCATCGATACAGAAATTCAAACAATGAATTTAATTTTTTTTCCTAGTCTGGGCATTTGTGCTTGTATTTGTGTAATGCGCATGGTAATACGTATATATTATAAACTAATGGTATTTGTACAAAAAGTAAGTATTTTAAAGTAAGGTATAAAAGAGGTATCGTGGCTCAAAAGTATAATGATGTTACTATTTATAGCTACATTACTATAAAAAGCGATTGTAAATAAATTAAAACGAATATTATGTAATACTTTTGAAAAAAATTTTTTGCAATTTGCTAAACATTCAGTCAGTCAACATATTTTTAACTATTTTTGTAGGAATTCAATAACCCTATATATTATTCGAATTGCATTTGGCGAAAAAACACGTATGAAGTTTTACGTACATAATTAATGGTATAGAATATATAATTAATTTCAAATAACGAAGTAGAATACGACCTTTTAGCGAGATATAAAAGATAGCAAAAATTCCTATTATCACTGTTAAACATAGTTATCGATAAAAGCAATTAAATATATAGGAAATGAAATGAATAAAATTGTTTCATTAAAATTTAACATCTTTCCTGTTTGAGTTGTTATCAGGTAAAACAACTTTGTCATAGAAGAAAATAAAAGTAAAACGAACTGTGAAGTTAATGAAAGACATATTTTTCCTTCGTGAAGTATAACTTTCGTACCTACTGCTCAGACAGAAGTAATTTATTTAATTAATTTTCTAAGAAATTCCCGTGAAAGTTATTAAAATTATACTTGTTTCTCGAATAAGATCCACGTGAGATCCATACTTGAGCAAACTGTCTTTATATAAGTTGTATTTAATATTAGATTAGGGACGTGTTTTGTTAAAGTTAGTTACATATCACGCGGAAAGTTAAGGTACTTGTATTCGCAGATAAAGTTTAGAATTTGTAATACATTTCGTTTGCGTTGTTCAAATTATTCAAATGTTAAGCGCTTTGAATCGGATGAGGCTTGTTATGATTACAAACGAATTTACTAACGTTATTTGTTATCAAAATGTTATACGGTTGTCACGCTCGAAACCTCGTTACTACATAATTATTTTATTTATTTTAACTTCATTATAACAAATGTGTTATTGTATGGGAGGCCAAATGCTAATGCACACATTACCATAATCTGTTTTAAATTATCTTAATAGTTCTTTCTACTTTGTCTTCAGATATAGGCATATACTTATAATTATCGTGGAGAAAAATACTTGTAGTTTTATTTTATTATTTCTAATCAAATTGACTTTAACGCATAACAAGCATTTTTTGAACTATCGTAAAATTGGAAGAAACCAATGATTACATCTGTAGTTTCAGAAATAGCTCTTTAATCTAAAAAATAAGTTTTTCAACTGTAGTTTTTCTTATTGGCAAATTCGAAAAAATCATCATTGGTCTTGTATCTGCTGACGTGAAGTTTTTACATAGAACTTATTTTCGCTTTAATACTAAAAAAATATTATAATAATAAGACGTATGTAAAGACTTACACGAAGAAGTAATTTTCGGTATAATTTTTCATTAAGGACTACGTTACCACAAAGGAAACATCTCCAGAGTATTTGTTGTATTCAACAGTTCAAAAGTCATGGTTTGCGGTTACTTAAACACGAGCTTCCTTAATTAGATGTAAAGTTAATTATCCAAGTTTGATCCAACTTACCACTCTCCTTAGTGTATTATGTGGAAGTTTCAGACATGCGTATTTTCATAATAATATAATTGCATTACGTAACCTACCTACGAGGTTAAAGCTCTGTATAATAAAAAAAAATCTATAAACTATTTACGTCACCACTTCAAGAACTAGGTTCAATGTATTCTTCAAATAAATGTCATTCTCGCGCTTGTGGATTCTTTTCATCGCTGTTGTAGAACAACAAAACATATGGCACTATAAAAATGCTATTATACTTAAAAAAACTCTCCCAAAGAACAACAATACTGTCTTTCACATAACTTAATTACAACAATCCGGTGTAATTGTTCAACATCTTTCAAGATTTAACATCATTCACATTCAAGGAAGTAAATAAGCCAAATCTGCCACGAGCGATCACCAAAGGTAGATTACACCGAATTCTAAATCCGTAGAATTAAACATTTACGTCCCTAAATTATTTCCTTAGTTTATCGCAAGCGATATTTATTGCTGACGTAATTAGGTTCGTGCCTCAACGTTTGCATAGCAGCAGTATATTATCTAAATATATTTAATTCTAACATTCTGTGAATCTACTCTGACTTTTTGAAAAATACGTTGACTTACATCATTACACGGTATCATTCAATTAACTATTATAAGTTTCACGTATACTCTAAAATTTTCATGGCAAATTTTACACAGCATGAATAATTTGTCAAAAATAATTATAATAGAAAGCCCCAATTTGTGACACAAAATTATCTTTGCTTATTAAGAGCAAATGCCTGAGTACAATTGTACCTAATGCTAAATAATCACAAATTCGTGGATAAATAATATGTTACAAGATATTATCAATCATGTTATATAGCAAAAAGTAAATAATTTTAAAATATTTATTTAACTTAAAATGAATAAAAACAAATCGTTCAAAAATTGTATTCGAAAAAGTAACGCATCATTTTCTATAAATATCTCTTTCTTTGGAATATACCTGCCTTCAATCCATTAATGGCCCACTACTGAGCACAGGTCTCTAATCATCACTGAGAAGATCTAGAGCATACTCCACCACGCTGCTCCAATGCGGATTGGTGGAATATACTTGAACATATTATTTCCAATTAATTCACCTAAACTTTGCAGTTACAGACTCTCTGTAATTTTATTTTTTGGTTAACATTTACAAATAACTCAACCAAACTGAATCTTTTGTTACAGTTTCATTGTTGTTTTGAAACAAAAACAAAGTTTTGAGTTCCGATACAATCAAAACAAGATCCCGAACTTTTCAACCAGATTGTAAACAAAGGTCCAAAATAAAGTGGTATTCAATTTAATACTTCAACTTTGATTTCTCTCATCCGGAAATAGGTCTGGAACATAATATTCCGATTAGTGGGATCAGGGTTACATGGTGGAATTGAAAGGATCGGTTTCGCCCGAAGCAAGATTCTTCATCAAGCCTTTCCATTTAATGTTAATACTACTTTTGCCGCTGCTTCTGCAATCTGGATACTAATATTATATAGCTAAAATGGACGTTATAAGTTGATAGTAAAAGTTTTAAGGGAAAAGTTTATTTTATTCTTTATCTTCTATATTCTTATAGAAGTTTAAATAAAAGCTTTAAATAAAAGCTTTATAATATTTATTTTCAGAGATTACAGTAAATGCATAGTTAAAGAAACACTTAGATTTTTAATGACGATTCTTAGTACAAATATTTATTTATAATGTAGTCTTCTTATTTACGGTCTAAGCATTTTAAATACAAATATATAAAAACGAAAGACTTTTCTTTATAATGTGAAGTTAACTTTAAAACCATTCCTGCTCCTCGCTAAACTAACAGTGGTTAGGATGCGAAACAGAAATTGTGAGAGTATATTTAGAGGACCACCGTATTCTTCGTTTTATATTCACATTTTTCATACTGCTATCAGCAGAGAGTCTATGATAAATACACCATTTAATTAATAATTACATATTACATTATAATAATAAGGGCCTCTACGTGTTGGACCTGTGTCCCCACGCAAGCCTTCCAAATGGCCGGGTCCACTTACATCTTGGACCCGTGAAATATTAAGAGATACATAATAATAATAACGGTACACACTCATAGCCCCACACTAGGATTCCCTGTGTCGCGGGTGCCATGGACGACACAGGAAGACAATAACACACACACAGACTGAGAACTGAAATTTAAACTCATTATTTAAATTTCTGCTTCGCTTTCGGAATCGAACCTAGTATTTTTAGAATAGCGGTACACCATGGTGACCATTGCATCACACAGGTCGTCAATAACAGATATATTTTATGAAACAAATGTTGCAATAAAATTAAATAACTAAATGTGAATCCAACAACGAACAGTTTTGAGGTGACAATTCGTTTTATCGACTGAAAAATTAAGTTTGTTTTTCAAGGAAAGGTATTGTAATATAACTTACGTAATACTGACATTACACGGTCTCTTAGAAGGTTGAATGGATGTTATAATTATTATGAGATAATTTAATTTTTCTACAGTATTCTAAACCGTAGAATGAAAATAAATTTAAATATAAATACTAAATAATATATATAAATATGAAGAAATACGACGCGTTTCGGGTTCTGTGTTTTTTCTTGATTAGCACAACTCGTTGTGGTTGAATATCGTAATGTCCACGATACGAATTCGTTTTACACGTTTGTTTTTGTTGCTTCGAATGTCCTCAAATTTGGGATTTAAATGATGCTACAATGTGTTATGACTTTATTTATTTATTACAGAATCTACAGCTTTTTATAATAAGACATACCTACATTTTTATCTTACAAACTACGTTATTAGCCAATTACGGATTTATATTTTTCGTATAATACTTTCGTAAGTATAATCTGTGTTTTCTTTCGATAACCGTTTCTTTCTATTGTTTCTATTTATTTCACTCAAGCCAGAATTTGATAGCCGAGCGGACTTCACGGATAGATTATAACATTATTGGCTGGCTTTTGTCTCTTTACCACACTCTGACCTGCTAGCATGGAATTGGGGTCTGTATACCATCGCCATTCTATACCACCGCAAAACGGCTGTAATACAAAGGATTTCCAAAGCAGTAATTAGCCAGCCAACCAGCTGACGTCGATAATTATCTCATGCTGTCGTTTCATATTGTCTTCAACCGCATATGGTGACAATTTTGTTGACTAAAAGAACTTCACTATACTCTTACGACAATGTGAATTAATGTAAAGCGATACTGAGAAGTATTTTATAAGAAACATGTGTACTTTTAGTTTGAATAGATTTTTATGTATAATTCTTAAGGATTCGACCATACGCCATTGGTATAAAGTCGTGTTGTTGTAAATTATTGCGACGTTGCTAATTATCCTTAAGTTTTATACAAAAGTATAAAAAACATTCTTTATTAATGAAATAAACCTCTATTGTAAGATAAAAATATAAGAAAGAAGTATATTCTCCTTTTAATTAATTTAAGATTCTAAAAATTTAAAAACAGTAAATACTTTAGTACTTATGTATAAAAAAAAATTTTTTTTTTAGATAAAACTTTCTTCATTAACCGTATGTAGGACAATAGCTTAAGGTTGCTTAAGGTAGGCGTTTATACAAATATTAAATGCAAAAAATGTCCACTAATGAGGATGACATTGTCATTGATGATTACGATATCCATCATGCCAATTCGGGAGCTTCGTTTGCAATCAGTTTGAGCCCACTGGCCGTCACGGTTTTTCTGTGGACAGCCGGCGGCGGTTTTTGTCTTCACGCATTCGTGTCACACATATGACTGATGTGCATGTGTCAGCTACTTTTTGCTTACCAAAGATTATTAAATTTAAAATTCAATATGATGATGTCTATGAAAGGAGTGAGTGAGTGCGGAGCTGATGAAGGACAGAGATGAATGGAAGAAGAAGACATACTGTGCCGACCCCAAGTAATGGGAAAAGGACAGAGAGATGAAAATTCAATATGATCTGTTATGTGTCTATTAAATTGTAAGGACAAAATGAACATACATAAAATAGTTTGATTAATATTCAAACATACATCCTCCGTTACATAACGTAACCAAGTAGGTAATGTTCAAAATGGATGGAAAGTGTGCAACCCAACTATGCAAATAACAGCGACAAGGTTATATTAATTTACTATCATAACAGGGAATTATGATCTAAAAAAGTAATTAAAAATATAAAATGTAAGAAGTACCTGTCCTATGAAACGGAAAATTAAAATTATGAAGTTCTATAAACTTATTATTCAATCATAAATGTTAGTCATTTAGCTGGTATAGTAAATATATATATACATATATTACTTATGTATATTATAAAGTCTGTACTTATAAAATATTTTTTTAAACATGTTAAAATTTTAATATTACATAACAATATGGAACTTCTGCAATAATAAATAATCTATGTCGTCGAAACATGCCGACAAAAGCCACAATTCAGTGCGTGCGAAATGTTTCACACATTGTGACTTCGTCACACGTGGCCGGCAAAAAACTTAAAATATACATTAATTACCGCACCGTAATCACGGCGGCCCTTTTGAGAACGCTACAAAATATTACATATTGAATATCGTAATAGTATCTTTTGTTTTATTCTTGGAAACATTTTAAACGTGTACGACGCCATTTTAATATTAATCATTTCTACCTTCTCGCTTTTTACTGCTTATTTATATGTCTTCTCCCCTCTTTTAAATATGACACAAAGCATGCTAGTGTTATAATTTGTAAGAATAGATAAACAACCATACACAGCAGTAACTTTTTTCATATTATTTATTGTTTTTTTATGTTGGTCCAATAAATAAATAAAGAAAATCACTAAATCTAACGTGGAATAAATTCAGTGCCAAGGGACCTAAATGGTCTATTATTATTGTAAGCTACTACCAAAATATCTTATCCAATACAAGCTGAGATTGAGTTTTGATAAAAGATAGGCTGTTTTTGATTTATTTATTTCGAAACACCCTTGTAATACTTGCGATGGAGCGCGCAATTGATATAGACGAGATCGCTTGCGTCAGTTTAAGGTAATTGATTGATTTCCACGCCTGGGAAGTAATCTCCATTCTTCATTCGTTCCCAAGTTTATGTCCTTTAGACGAGCTCGGCACTTTCTTCGACACTATTCTCCATTTTATGAGTCTCAATGTTGATTTAAGATAAATTGTCTCCTTCGCTTGAATTTCATTCGTTCTACTTAGTTGCAGATTTTCAGTCTTTACTTATCTACTAATAGGTACACGATTAACTTATAGCTTGGCCGTTATTGTACGTAAATTATATACTATTACTTGCTGAACAAATAGTTTAGTTTGTTTCTTATTGCTTAAATGTCACAATAATTTACTTTTCTTTATTACAAACATTGGCTATTGGGATAATACATATGTATATGTAGTAATAGGTAATTTATAGAAATTTCATTTGCATGTTCATATTATAATTCAAAAGATAAACCAAAATCGCCGAAAACACACAACTTTTTAATGGGAACCTATTGTTATATCTATTGTTATACCGGCTTTAATAATACACACTCTGTAAAAATCTGAAGCTTTTAAGTTTCAACGATTCGAGATAAAGCTTTATGGCACACAGACAGGTAGACAGACAAACGGAAGGACCGACGGACGCGTGTCTTATAGGCTCCTTTCTGTACAGAACCCTAATGAATAAGACATTATGAGCCCCTACTATGAGGTTAGCAGTATATTTATTTCAATTGTACGACTTGACGATAAGTGTGTATATTTTCCTAATGTAGCATATTCAGAAATGAAAGTCAGCTGTATGTTCCGAATAAATCGTACTAAATGAGGGAGAGGTCGGTAGCGATATTCGTCAGTAGATAATAGACGTCGTTAGTTGGAGTGGGATGGTCGTTTTGGGGCGTTACTTTTTCAAGTCATTGAGTCAATCGTTTATCACGGGCTGTTGTGTTAACTTTAACGGCGGCTCGGGGACTTGGGAACTGTAGAGTGAGGTTGTTATGATAAAATTTGTTGTAGGTTTGTTTTATACCAAAGTAATGTTTGGTAACTTATGGTTTGATTAATTCCTTTATTCGTTGCAGTCTTGCAGTATTTTGTTAAGAGTTATATCAATGGGTATTCAATTTTGTTTTAATTTTATTTATACACGTATTTATTGAAATACTGTGTACCTGGCGAATTTTATAGCACCTTGGTACATTCACCCTTTTTATTGTAACATTTTTATTAATGTCGAACTACTATTGGTCTAAGCGTTATGTTCTTAGCCTTCCGCGATAAATGGACTATCGGATACAAAATAATTTTTCAATTCTAGCCTGTAATTCCAGAGATTAGTACGTTCAACCAAACAAACTCTTCAAATTTATAATATTACTAAGTACTAAAGTATTGATAAAATTAAATGCCCATTACACTTGTAACTGACTTCAGGTGGAATATTTTGCTTGTTCTTTATTACAGCAATTATGTATAGATATATATAATACTTAGGTATAGATTTATACTGCTTTAATGAATGAGTGCTTTAATATTATCATTAATTCTGTGAACTGGTTGCGAACCGGTTTCCGGAATCATCGTCATAATTATATGAAGAATATTTATCTCGATAAATGTAATTTTAAAAAAGAAACTCATATAATCCGTTAACAATCCGCATTAGTGGAGTATGGTCGAATGATCGTTTTTCAAATAGTCAGGAGAAACCCGTGTCCTGTAGTTGGCCATTGTTGGGTTGACGTCATATGACCCTACATCTGTATTAAAATATAGTGAGGTATACTAATATTGAGGTATACTGTTATTGAGGTATACTATAATTGAGGTATACTAATATTGAGGTATACTATTATTGAGGTATACTAATATTGAGGTATACTATTAATGAGGTATACTAATATGACACTTTAATTTTAAATTAATTTGTAGTTTAAAATACTAACCTTCTCTACGTATTCTTTATTCTTCTTATGGGGAGTCGTTTCGGACGTCAGCCCCATTAGTTGAGGTAGCTTGCTGTTCAAAAATTTCCCACTCATTTTCCGACCTGATTATAGGGAACAGATTTCTGCATTTACATTTTCATTTTCCACAACACGGAGTGACAGTGGCTGTCGTAATATTTCGTCAATTGAACTGAGGACAATAAAATATTGCAGTTAGTATATTTTGTTAATACCATACATATTTTTAAAATTTTTCGTAAGTTTATGAAAACCGAAAATAATACCACTGACGGTTTTATGTCAAAGATAAAGATTCTTTTAATAAATTACGTATGGTTTACTCTATGTAATAGCCAATAATGCCACCCGATAGTAAATGGTAGATAATATAAATTTGGTTTTACATAACGCTTCTCTGATATAACCGCAACTTTTAATTTTTAGTTACTCAAACGTTTTATATAATAAACGTTAATATATAAACAAGACTTAAATGGATGTGCTTGATTTAGTAGTAAAGACAAAACAACAACAATCTCTGACACAATGAGTATGATAATTCTCAAAAGAGACATAGGTTTTAGTGATGCAGTAAAATATTGTCCTACTTATTCAGAAATACTATACAAGTTGTAGCTAACCAGTGAGGCAAATATCACTACTTCTCAATATCATCCGCCAGTATGAAACATATACTAAACGGATGGAATTCCTTATACTGTAATAACTGAATTATCAACATTTATGCCTGTAAATATAACGAAGAAAATGCAACCTTTATAACTGCAAAATAGAGCTTTTTTAATATCATATTTTGCTACTAGTTGGCGTAGCTACCCTATTTGATACAAAAAAAATTATACGTACTGTAAGTAATACAAAACAGTAAACAATAGAGCGTAATCAGACGGCCCTGGCGAAGACGAAGTATTAATCACTGAATTAACTGTGCTTTTCGCTCAGTTATCGAAAAAAGTCTCGTCAGCGGCTGTAAATCAATTATCCCGAATGCCGAGGGATAGACATCACGTGTAATTGACTTGTTCATCATTTCTTTCTTACTTTTCCGCCTAATACAGAAACATATTTGGCGCGTCGATTTCTGTAACTTTTGTTCTTAGTCATGTTTTTAGGAAGTGTTACAAATACAAGGTTATATTATTTTGTATGTACTACAAAACTCACTATTTAAGCCGGCAGATGTTATATATTCTGACCCCACCACTAGGTGTGTTTTCGCGTGAAGATTTTATTACCAATATTATTATGAAATCATTAACATTATTACTGATATTGTTATTTATAACTATCTTTCCGTGAAGCCTTTTCGCTTAAATCAGACTACTACTTCTCTTACTTCCACTTTTGGCTATTTACCGAAACAGTGACAATTTTTTACCGAAATAACATCTGCTGGAACGTAGTCATAAACGCACGTATAGGGATAACTCAAAAACGACACGTCAGATGTCGCTCATACTAATACGGGACTTTATAACAAGCATCAGCTTTCGAATAAACAGATAATCATCCAAATTGGTACACCCAGTAAAAAGTCATTGACCTACACACTCAGAAAACCGAATTGAGAAGCTCGTCTTTTTTGAAAACGGTTAAAAAGGTACTTGGGTATATTTAATTTCTTATTTAAATTCCTTTTAAAGATATTCTCTTTCAGGTCAAGATATTAAGCCAATAAAAGTTTTCACTTTCCTTTTAAGAATTACTGTTTATAAGACGCTGTTTGATAAGTACCGTCAGCTACTAAATATTAAAAATATAAATAATTGAGACTCTTGAATTGAGAATCTCCTTTGAAAATAATTCAATGATTGCCCGTTTTCACGTTGCTAAAACCTTTGACAAATTTGGTATCCTTATAATATTTCCAAGAAGTAAGCAATTTGTAGCACCAAATTGCGGCCAATTACTTCGGACCAGCATTGCTCAATTTGAAGTCAAAGGTAAATTCCAAAATGCACAAGACAACAACTGAACATTTGTTTTAATAATTCGAACATTATAAAGCTATTGTTCAAGTCAATATTGAACATAGTCTATAGTAATCAGTAAGTATTTTAACAAAAGGTTTAATATGGCAATAGCCCTGGTAGTCGTGCGAAAGAGGATTTAAAATAGTAATTATATTAAAAATATTCTATATACAGTTATAAACATTAATAATATTACAAGCGAAAAGTACCTCCTTATTTAGTTTAGCTTACACCTTCTTATAGTTGCAGCTATAAGAATATAAAATAATACTATGCATAGTATTCCTTATTCGTATATGTAACGATATATTTTTATACACAGACACACACATCGAATTTAGGTCTGATCTAAATATTTTTAGTTTAGATGCTGATACCACCAGTTTATTATTAGATATTAATAATAAGAAATTAAATATGATTTATTAAATATGATTGATGAGTATCAATATAGGTGTTTGGTCTTTACCTGTAATTAAATATTGTAGTTATGTATTTTGTTAAGTCGTGTATAAAGTTATGAAATATTATTACAACAGCGTATAGTAACACGGTTTATTTTTGCGGAAACGCCCTTAAATATTCATTAAATGGTAATTTGTTACTGTATTGTAGATAAGCAATATTTTATTTACCGAACTTGTCGAACATAAATTACCAATCTCATTTCCCTAATTGAACCGTAAGCTGCTATACAAGAGTCAAAGCTAATTAATTTTAAAACCTTTTCATAGTAAGTCTTCTTGATCCTTTTGAAGGACGTCTTATAATTATCCAATTGGACAAAGTTTAAAAGTCTGACAAAAACAGGCATTAAACAAAAACAAATTTTGTGTAAAATTTTAATCAATCCTGATGAGATACGTTCACTATGAAGCTAATGAAAAAACTTTACTTGGCTAAACGAAATTGCACAAGTATCAACTTTATATAACGCCACACTCTTATAGCCCCACACTAGGATATCCCCTGTCGTGGGTGCATTGGATATCACACAAAGATCATTTTAACTTCAAACTCATCATTCAAATTTCGGCCTCGTTGGGAATCGAACCCTTCGAACGGTGGTCCGGCGTGGTAACCATTACGCCACGAGGGTAGTAATTACACATAGGTAATAAATCTTAATATATATGTACATATATAAAGTACGTGTCATGGTATTTGTCCGCGAGGGCCTCATAACTATTTAACCGATGTTAATCAAACTTTGAACACCGTGTCCAGTTTGATCCAACTTGAAAGATAGGATAGCGTACATCTTAATTTATAGTCGCAATATTTTTTATTGCAAATTATTTGTTTAATATCTTACAAAGCATAAGATAAGATTCTAACAGATGGTGGTGTAAGATAATTGACAAAATTGAGTACGTAAACCTTAGTCACAGCAACGCGTGGCGGGGTCTACTAATATATTTATAGAAATACTAGCTCGCCCAGTAAACGTTGTTTTACCATAAAATTAAGGGGTGGATCACTTTTAACATATAGGGGTATGAAAAATATATGTTGACCGATTCTCAGACCTACCCAATATGCACACAAATTTTCATGAGGATCGGTCAAGTCGTTTCGGAGGAGTATAGTAACTAACATTGTGACACGAGATTTTTATATATAAGATGATTTTGAATCTATTTAGTTCAAATCAATAAGTCTAAAGTCATATTATCTAAAAAGTCTTCATAAGAATTCTTCGTAAAAATTTATAAAATTACCAGCGGAGTCAGCAGTTCTTTTATATGTTACAAATGTTTAGAAGAACATAAATAATTACTTACATAATAGGCAACATACAAAATATGTTATGTGAAAATATTGTAACTTGACATATATTCTATTATAGTTTGACAGTACGTTCATTAGCATTGAATACTATATTTAAATTACTTCCTAACCACGCCTAACGTAAAAAAAGTTAACTAGTCGAACGACATTCGACACTAAACCCTTGCTTTGTATTATTTTACATCATAATTAGCGGAAACGGAACTGAAAATACACATAACTTTGTAACAATTTTTTGTTAAGTTCCTTACTTTACCGTAATGGTAATTGATTCATAAACCAATACAAGATGGGACTCAAAAAAACCTTTGGTTATTTGTTTTTTGTTACGCAAATTTAAGTCACTTTAATTTCAAATCTACAACATTTGGAAGGTTGTTTACGTTGATCAATTATATATGTATAGGAGCATTTATTAATTTGTCAGCTGCTTACATAAAAAAAGGATGTGAAAATTGCAAAGGTACACCAAAAACTATTCCTTTGCTGTATCATTGTCAGATATGTTACAAGCCTAGATCTCGTTCTGGCTTTTATGTATGCATTGCGCCTTAAAATGCAAATAGAGGTAGTGTAGATGGAAAGCGTTACGACAGTTCGATAGGTACACTGTCCGAATGATTTACGAGCCGAAGCCGAGGGCAGCCCGAATCAGATGCACGTGACGTATCGTATAACGTTCAAATAACATTTCGTACCAACGTGATTGAATCAAAATCTATTTGGATAGGGCTGCATGACTAAATGGGTAATAATAATCGAACTATTGAACATAGCGTAGCATACATTTAACGACGTCGTCAGACTGTTGTTTGTAATCGCACATGCGTTCCGTGTTAATTTGTATGAAATAGTGCTGTAACATGCTCTGCCCTCGAACGAAAAATACCCTAAGCTAACTCATATATTGTTCCGGTCAACCAAAGCCTTCAGGTCCTCCGGATGTTAGATTCTAACACTAAACATTTTTAAGATAAATAAACTCTTTGGGTTTTTCGTCATAAAGCAGTAGCGAACGTGGTATTGAACTACGCTATGGTATCGATTTCAAAAATAGAAAAGCAACGCATAGAAAAATATTTCAAAGAAATCAAAGTTCAATACCAGGTTTCACCGCTAATACATCGACACACGACTTATTTTAATTTAGAAGAAATAATCGTGTCTCTTCGTAAGAATAGCAGGTGACCACACCAGAATATTTGTAACAGTATCATAATTGCATAACTGCTAATACTAACCCTGAAAAGTAATTATCATGTTAACTAACATATACTCAAAAGTTCTATTTCCACCAAAAATGTCTGTGGTATAAACCGTGTGTAACATTACGAAACATATTTATTATTTAGACAAAAAATCCAATGTATACAGTTTATTGTAACCTACAGCAACGTTCATATGCCGTAAAACCTTTTTGTACACTAACATATTGATGCAACGATTTATTTTAACTTGCGCTATAGACCATAAAAAGCCAGCTAACGAGCGAGTATGGAGCTTTTCGGTTGGTATTTCGCAATACACCGATGCTAATAGGGGTGTAAAAAAGTTCGGTAAAGGCTCGCAATACCACAACTTTGGATGAAACTAACTCGTAAACGTACAACCTAGTTGGTCACCATGGATATATTTAAGCATTGTAACAGTGGGAATTAGATTTACAAAGACATAAAGGGAATAAAAAATTGTATTTTTATAATATTTCTAACGGATTCTGCAGATGTTATGCAACACAGTAAACATTGAAACTTAAATGCACTTAAACACACATAAAATTACGACGATCGGTCTAATTATTAGGAGAAGTTAAGTGACACACAGGTTACACGCGAACAAATCTATTATATATGTATTAATAATCTTGCTAATAATTGAGCACATTTGGATCTACAAATATAAAACAGTTCTAATGTTTCAATTAGTTAAGAATATTAAAATACAAGCACAAAAAATATTTTAAATTAAATTATTGTTTCGTTAAAGTTTTGGTACCTATATTAAGTTGAAGGTTTCGAAAGTGCAGTTTTACATTTTTAGTTCGAAGTACATCTTTCTACGTATACAACTCATACAAAACATTAAATATTTTAACATTGCCTTGCATATTACAAAATGGTTTCATATAATTGTAATAAAGTTTTCAAATTTTTCTCAATGTAAATTTTGAATCTCTATAGAAAGATATCTCAAGTTACACTGGGATCCAACATATTCTGCAGTGTTTCTAGACTTTAGATTAAGTCATTACGGTGCCTAAAGTTTAGTTTCGCCCAAAGGATTGCAGCATATGACAGTTCATTAAACTTGTGTCTGTGTCATCTTTGATACATTTTGCGACAATCTCTAGTACGAAAAGTGGTCTAGCTACATTGTAACTATTATATTTGAATATACATTTTTGCGATATTCATACGCGTGATTATGATTATGTTAGGGATCCCGCTGGTACCCAAGATTTTGTCTGCAGAAATATTGGACTTCCAAAAGAAAAGCATTTTGTAGACATCTAAAAAAACGTTGTGACAATGTGCCATAAATACATATTGTTTTTCTTCCATTATTTTTCGAAAATTGTAATCATTATATTTTCTTAATACACCAACGAATCATAATTTTTTGGCCAAAAAAGAATACGGGAAGCTCAGAATTTTTAGCTCTCCGACAATTGAATTACGCAATAACATTATAACAACTGAAACACGTTATAACATTACACGATGGATTTCGAAAGGAGTAAGGAAGTTCCTAACCGAGCTAGTGCAAGCTATCCAGGCGGGTATAAATCCTACAACCATGTAATACTGCAGGGGGATTAAAGAACGTGATTCAGCCCTCTTGTATCGCCGTGGCCCCGTCCGTTCTTTAGCAGAATGCCTCATGATCAAGGCTTGATACACTCTCGACGTCTTTGGGCTCAAGGATCGAAGGAACTTGTTCCCTAAAAGTCCCTTGCATCCTCAACACTTTTTTTATTATCAAACAAAACAAACTCTAAACTGATTGTTGACTGTACATTTTTTGGTAAATTTATGCCGGAAAACCGTGGCTTCCAGAAAATCGTGATCTATGGCAGACAGTTTCTTCCCATTTCTGTCCCTTCATTTCAGTAATTAAATAGTACTCATTATACCAGTTTGTCAAATAATATAATTTTGCTTTTATTACTAACATTTCACAAAATATCTGTTCAACATGTCCCCGGATTAAAATAAAAAATAGAACTATTGTATTGCATACTCGAATGGGAGTACTACTACATTATAGCGAGCACCAAGCGTGTCTGACTTGGATACTTGATACTCCAAAATTATGATATTCGAAATAGGAATGAACCCTAAGGAAATCAGATTCAAATGTGCTCTCAAAAACTTTTACTACTATCCTCGAGAGTGTGGTGCCTTTTCAAGATTGTAGTTGAGACTTTTTTTAATCTTGATAAAAAATTAATACTGATACTCTTTAAATATATTTGGCAGAATAAAATACTTTTTTGTATCAATGGCACATACGAAGTAGGATTTCGTCTGAATGCTCAAAAATAACAAATCAAATCATTTATTCGAAGTTATTTTTTACAAACACTTTTAGACTGTGTGACAAAACTAAGACAAGAATTTGTCTGTCCTGAGTATGACTGAATAAAGATTATAGTATAGAGTTGCCAACCAATCTAATTTCGATAAACACATATTTACTTTTATATACCTACATAATGTTTAAGATAAAGTACACAAACATACTTTTTTTAAACATTTACTGCGATAAATAAAACGAAAAAACGGGTCAGTAGAGTGCATAATCACTGAACTTATTATAGATACTTATATATATAAACAATACCTATACATATAGATTAGAGATGTGTATAATAAACCCATCGCTCGATTTATTAATCTCTTAACTGATCCCATATATGGTAACAGTAGTTTTTGAGGCTTTATTAGGAGTTAAGAACATTTTTCAAAAAGGAAAATTTCTTTCCAGGTTCATGAACTGCTTCGGCTGGTAGTTTTGTAATTAGGTTTGACTTAAGTGAACTGTTATTTACGAAAAAAATGAGGGAATAGGAGGGTTAATCAAGCGCACTGACCTATAATGAATCCACAGGGCTAGTATTCTCTTGCATCGCTAGTTTCTCCAATCCCTTGCTGTTGTAGATATTCATAGAATGTCGCCCCACTTAACACTCCTCAGTATTTTTTTGCGTTCGTTTATCGAAATATTGCTTAACGCATTCTTTACCAGATAACAATTAGGCCAAACAGATAAATTAAAATAACTAATATTGACTAGCTAATAGTAACAGTGCAATAATATCATTTATATTGTCAAACATGCCAACAACTCTCAATAGCCAGCGATGCGATTTTTCAGTAGTACACATTATTAGATAGTGTAATGCCGTTGAACTCGACGGGAAGACTCTTTGATTGAATATCTCCTTTTTTAAATCAATTCACGTGTAATTCACTTTAATGTACCAGAACGATGTTATTTTTTCCAAAGATCAGATTCTGATTATTATAATAAAGGATTTGTAATATTGAACGCATTTCTTAAATACCAATATCAAATAATTAATCGTTAATAAAACTTAATAATAATGTACAATATGTGGCGCTTTCAATGATGGAGTGGTGGAATTTATTAAAATTTATGATGACCTTTTGAAAATAAAATTATTCCAGTCTACATTCAACAACCGAGTCTCGAGTGTCGAGAAATCCCTGGATCAAAAACAAGTAAATTTACAATAAGTCTAGGGACTTTGAGACATAAGACAACTCGGGACACTAAACGTTATAAATACCTGTAGCTTTGATATTTCCATAACAATAACTACGAGTAACATTTATGACAAAAATATTAACGTTATTATAGTCTAAATAATCCAATGAATCCAGATATTGACATAAAAATACCAGCACTTACGATGAGACTTTTTTACAGTACGACGATATTGGATCAAATTGCATTGATCATGTTTAAACTAAGATTAGCGCGAAAAACTATTTAACATAATATTAATGAAATATTAAACATCGATAATCTAATTTCGATTAGTCAGTTTTCAAAAGTTAATACATATAAAGAGGGGTAATAAATACCTAAAACAGAAACGAGAAGTTAGCAACATCTATATGAAACAGATTGTTATGAAGGAACGTAAAGGGATGTTTATTGGCGTTGTTTATTTCACAATTTACCAAATTAATGTTAAAGACGGTAAAAGTACGGCACTGATGTCGGCTCGGAACTTCGACGCTTCACAAAATTTAATACGTCCCATTGCAGCAATTCGAATGTTTCCCTTTTGAAAGTGTGCCCGTGGGCCTTGCAACAAAGCCATTAAAAGAAAAATGTCGTTAAAGAAATTCCTACGTAAATAAAAGTTTTATATTCATTGGCGCCTAAATTATAATGCACAAATTGTAGCTAGACATTTCATTATTGTTTAGTCATATAAATGTTAAAAGAAAATTATGTAATGAACATTTTGTTGATGATAACTTGTTATATTGAGGGCGAAATTTTCTTTAGCGTTACGTGTATGACGTTATACCTATGCCTCATACTGAATGAAGTACTAAAGCAAACAATGTAATGTGGCAGATTTTAAATGCGTTCAAAAAAAAGGAGAAGGTTATTAATTCGTCTGTATTTTTTTGTGTTTTACTTAATAAGTTTTTACTGATTGTACCGACATTTTCTCTCCAAAAACTGATTCTTGTCGTTTGGTCTCATTTAAATTTAAGCTACATATGATGATTTGTTTTTGAGTTTCCTTGATATGTGCACATCGAAATCTTAATATTTAAAGTCCGATCGGATGCCTTTTGAAATGTATTATGGAATGAAAAACTATTTATTGTTGTCATCCAGTCAGAGAAACATATACAATATTACAATAAATATATACAATACACTGTATGTTAATTAAAGTTAAGTTTAATTTGATATAAATATTAAATATTTTTTATGATCGCTGATGTCTGTGTCAAGTACATACATATAAGACACATGTATATACATATAACATACATAAAAGATGTTGTAAATGTGTCTCTAACAACCAACACTGGAGCAGCGTGGTGAAGTATGCTCTAGGCCTCCACATTACATTACATAGATTGCTTAGTATCTTTTCCATTTATAATAATTTTTAGAATCGATCATAATGACAAAAAACACTTAATTTTTTACGACAAAAAGGAATTTCGATAATAACACCTTTAACTCAACTCACTTTCAGGATGTTATAATGAAGTATTATGTACTTGGCACATAATTTGAAGAGTTTATCTAAAATATTCGATGTACCTACTCCAGACTTTATTAAAATGTAATAACTAAATTTTGTATGGATTTTCTAATATCTAACATTCTTTGCAAAGTTATGTGATGCTTGCGGCCACTTAATATCCAGAATATTTGGGGTAATCTTACATTGTCTTCCGCTACTAAATATTGGATTTTCTTACAAAACCAAGTTTTATAGTAACAAAAAGTTTGTACGAGAATATGATTAGTTTTGACTGAGATATAGTGTCCATTTGTGACGGTAATCAGTTACTATTAAATGATTGATCTGATGTTCTTTGGCTATTTAGGTAAATACATATTATTATATACTTGACACTTCGGTTTACCACACGCGTGAAATATTTGGTGGCGGGATGAGCTTTATTCTTTGTTACTAACAAGTTGAGGCCATATAAATAAACGATTATGAACAGCTACGTGTAACAATCATACGAAGTCCATAAAAATAAAAAAATGGAACGCTCTTTACAATTTCAGCACACAAAAATATTTTACTGAATTACCAACTTAGTCAGTCTGCGAATTCTCCCGTGGCCAATATAATTCGCTATCTTAATGTTTTCCTTTCGTTATCTCGAACAGACCAAAGTCAATGAATAAGACAATAATTTTAAGAGAATATTATTTTTCATCTTCATCATATTTTTTTATATTCTACGATTGCTCGGCTAGATTCTTTTTCAATGTAATAAATTGCGGATAAGTATTACTATTTCATCTTAGGACGAAAGTACCTACCTACCTAAATCTTGAATTTTGTATTTTACTCCTAACGAGATTTTCTTTTGGATCGATACCCATTAAGTAATAAAAATCTCAATACCTCACGATATTGGAAATAATTAAATTTACTGTGATTTATAACATATAAATATACCTCAAATTCGCCTACCAATACAAGTACAATTTTTTATAACTATCTACTTTTTAAGTAACAAACCTGGATTTAAAACAGAAACTTACTTGTTTATCCACTCATAGTTGCAACGGTTAAACTCAGAACAGACTTCTTAAAGCTTTGATGAATTCCCCGCTGGTTTTAATCGTCTTTTAATACTTTGTTTAAGTTAGTGTGTTTTTACGCTTTAATCTATATTAAAGGATTCGTTTCACAAACAGCGTAAAGACGCAAAGCGTATATTCCTCAGGTCTTATCTACTATGGATGTGGAAAGAATTTGCCAGATCAACTTGAAGACTTACTTTGAAAAACATCTATAAATAATGTCACGTATAAATTCTTACTCAGCCACAAATTCATTAACCGCTAATCATTTTACTTGTCCTAGGTGGAACGTGCGAGTTTTGCTTCAGTATTAAACTGTAAGTACTCACTATCTTTAGAGGATAGTAAAGAAATTATGGAGCATAAACCTTTTAAATTGTCGTGTAAAAACTTCCACTTTTATGCAGTGCAGAATTGTACGGAGGTACTTTTATTAAGTAGATCTCTTCTAAGTACCGGTAAAATCTCTGTAGTCCTTAGTCATGCTTTCTTTATAGTCGTTTTTAAATGATATGTTTATTAAATGTTCAGTATATGGTACTTTTGTAGCCCCTTGTTGGCAATTATTATGTAGCTGTCAATAGATTGATATGTTGTTGTCGAGAACGGGAAGATGGCCATAAAGCTCGATGCAGTCTTTATGTTATCGTAACATAAGAATACTCGTATGGTGAAATATAAGTGAAATGAAGCGCGAAGCTCAGGTCCGACCGGGATGGAGACGCACTGTGGACGCCCTCTAGCCCATCTAGGGGACACAGAAGCATTAATAATCAAACTATAAATTAAAATTAATATTTAGCTTTTTATGTATTTATATATACATACATACGATCACGAATTTTTCCCTTTCGGAATAGGACATAATTAATAGGAACCTACTTTAAGATCTCACATTTTTAAATAACTGCAATTGTTATAGGTATCCAATAAATCAACGAAATATAGTTTAATATTTGCTCATAATGTTATTTTGTTCCTATAAATACATATTTGGATTTTGCATAGGACATTTAGATCTCCATTCTTTTTGCGGCGAAGGCCACATTATGTATGTCTGTAATCATTGTATTGAGCTTGGCTCTCCTTTATTACATTTATAAATGTTTTTGGCGGGATATATCTACTATATAATGTATTCAAACATTCGATTATCGCAATAGACTCGGATTACAAAGACTCGTTTGTTTATTGTACATTATGGTCGCGTTATGTTCGATATATGTATGTAGATTAATACTAATTTAATAACTATTGATTTTCCTTAGACACCTGATGCTATTAAGTGTCGTAATTCTAGCTTAGTATTAATTATGGATGAAGTAATGCTCATCGTGGCGTATTAAAACAATCTAAATCTATCTAATATCTACCATCGTTTCGAAAAGATGTCTTATAAAGTGGAGATTCTTTTTTACAAGTTCAAACAAATAAATAACAAAAAAATAATTGTATTAATGGAATGAAAACGATTAAATGCAGTATGTGTATTAAATGCTAAAATTAAAACCAATGTCAGTGGGAAAATATAATACAAAATAACTCAAAAAGCTCACCGAATTTTTAACTTATATTTTTCACCAATACATGTTATTTTTAATAATAGACACAAAAGGTAGCGCACAAAGGCGAAAACATTATTTGAAAACTGACAATCAATTACCATAAAATCGAACATAAAAGCTTTTTGGAAATTTTATTTCTATTGTCCCATGTTTGAACGCATTGGTTTTCTATTTTGTGTGTACCAACACAACACTGAAGTTCTATTTACATAAATTCATTTAAATTCACCCAATTTTGAATGAATTCGGTTTTACTGTACAAACACAATTATCTCGCTCTAAATGAAAACGTAATGTAACGTAAGCCTCTTGTTTAGTGTCTCTTCATTAAGCGAAGTGTTTACTTAAATTAAGATATCCGAGAATCCAATCTAATCTTGAGAATAGGTCAGGGTACGCTTCTATTCAGTTCTGAGTCAATTATGGAATATTAAGCATGAAACAATAGGTCTCTGTATTTGTTACGAATTATTTTCTAGTGTGGTCACCTGCGACTCTTACGAAGCGATAGAATATCTTCTAAATAGAGGCTCTGTGTAAGCTAGTTCGATGTAGTAGCGGTGAAAGCTATTATTGAACTGTCAATTCTCTCAAATATTTTTTTATACTTTTTTCTTTTCTATTTCTGAAATAGATACCATAGAATTCAATACTAGGTTCGCCACTGCTTTATAACGAATAAAACAAAGACGTTATTTACCCTAAAAGTATTTGCATTGGACAATCGGTTATCTTGTATTATTAATATCCCTCTTTCTTCTCTTCTTTCTTGACTGACAAGGTATCGGTGATGCGTTTTGTATTCCTGGTGTCTGTAGGTAGCGGTAACCACTTACCATTACGTAATTTGTCTGCTATTTTTATTCTTATTCTTCCATAAACTTCACAAAATTAACAATTTTTATTCCATACTAGCTATACCTGGTGCGTGTAGCTACGCATCTTTATATATAAAAATGAATGTTTGTCAGTATGTCCTTTAAAGACTCTGAAATGATAGAAGATAGAGCATCGAGGACTTTAGCAAATTTGTTCAGAATTCTCTGATAAAAGTTTTGGTACCAAATTTATATCGATCTTACACATAGTTGATGAGTTACAGTCGAAAAGTTGATTTTATGATATGTGTAGCAACGCGTGCCGGGTACAACTAGTATTAAATAAAAAAGAAAGGTCAGCATATATGTCAACCATGTGTCCAGTCGACCAGTTAAAATCAACATTGCGACTGTGTGTCAGTAAGGCCAAACTTGCTTCAAAGAAGTCGGGTGTAATCAACAGAGTTACAAAACGCTCAACAGAGTTAAGCGATATTTCTTGCCTAAGAACACACCGCACATGGAAAACTGCGCCCACCTTTGGGTCGGAGCCCAAACTAGCCAAGTTAATCCATCCAATGGAATTCAGCAGCGGCAATTCGTTTTGTTGACTATTCCGTGATCACAGATGGTTTCCTTTGGATTGAGTACCTAAGTTTCATTATGATTTCATACGTCAGTCAGATCATGTAGGTCTGTTAAGCAATTACTGGAGCTAGATTTGAAACTTACCTCAGTGACCTTATAATTTATAGGTCTCAGGCTTAGCCCTCTGAAATACTAGTTAATACCATTAAGTTAATAAAAATTCGCATTGTTTGTAGCGAAATATAATATTTTCTGTATAATTAGCTAAAAACCCATCATAAATATTCATAATACATTCATATTATTCACAATATTCATATCATATTCAAGTTGTTTTTGTATCCTCAATATCAGGTGTTATTGAGTAGATTGTTTTTTGTAGTCACGATATCTGGAAACTATTTGTTCCGCCCTCTCTCAGTAGGATACTGGCACTTTCTATTAAAATTATCATATCTGAAACATTAAGCATCATTTTGATTATCTATTGACTGGCTAGGGTGACTGCTACTTGGTATTTTTTGGGATTTTACGTCAATAAGTTTTTCTACAAAAATGTCATACATAGAATATTTGAATATTTTAATTGTTTTTAAATATAATATTAAAGTGTATTTCGATGTGTAATTTAACAAGAAAGAAATATTTTATAATTTTATTAAAGCTTCATTCTCATTATAACTTATAAAGACGTACATAATGTTACTTACTCACCCAGTCAATCTACCGGCAATATATGTAATTACAACAATATGGCGGCATTGGTTATAAAAAATACAGTAAAGTTAAAATACCTTTTGTTTATTGTTAGTTTGTTAAAAATTACAGTTTCACAACTTAATTTTTAGAGTAACTTAAGAATTGTTAACCATTTATTTATATAATATCCATAGATACGTTAAACGATGGTTAGGTAAAGATTAAAAAGATGTTGCACCTGTAATCTTTTAACGACAGCCGAAAGGACAGGTGCGAAATCCTTGCCCACCGGGGGTTCTAACCTGTCGAGTGCCCATAAAAAACATCCCATAACCTTAATTGATAGGAATCGTTAACCTTTAAACGTTATATCTCGTTTCCTTCACATAAATACCGAATGATTGTAATCTCATTTTTTGTTATTTTATGCGTCTAGTCAGAGATCGTTTTATTTTCGGGTGCGTATCCGAATAGCAGCCGATAGATAGTTATTTCATAATAAACAGTCCATTCTCTGTCATCCGATATTCTCGAGATGATTCGAGATTAATCGAAATTATCTTGGCGCCGTCCATTCGAATATTGAATAATTTTCGGATGTCAAATTAAGGAGTGTGGACAGAAGAGAGTAAGGTTTATTGAATGTATGTGTCAGCCGACTTTTGAAAGCATACAATAAAATTGAGAATATTCAATATTTAAACTTGGAATACGTTTGAGAAACTATTACCTTCAAGGCCTACCTACCTATAAATTTAATTTGTTTTTCAATATTATTGTAAGGAAATATTCATATACAATACATTATTTGACTTATCATCCTACTCTATGCAACCGTATCACTCACTTTTGACATTGACGTCAGTCGAGTC
>DWJN01000249.1:0-27394 GCA_018248895.1 Carystus phorcus
TGGGACGAAGAGCTGGCTGAAAAAGCAGCTAAATGGGCGGAGTATGGTGTTTTTTCACATAACCCAAATAGAACTATAGGTAATTTAATATCTATTCTTTTAAAAGCAAATATTGGCTCAGTTTTGAGTGAATACCTCCCATTATTATTCTTAAGACAACCTGAAAATCTAGTATCCTTTAGTACCTAGTTGGGTTCTTCTTAAATGGACTGTATATATTGTAATTAAAATGCCTTGGTGAGGATTGTGAACAGTTTATTTTCTTGACACATAACTACAACTTGAGCCCCTTGAATGTTAAAAGTAAAAGTAGAAAGTGACACATATCAAAATTGTTGCCAGGAAAAAAAATATAAAGAAATATTTATAGGATTGCTAACAGGAGTAACAACAGTTTTTTATGCGCTTTTATTTGAAACCAATATACATAATGTCATTTTAAGCCTATTGATACTATATAATTTGTCTACATAGTATGTAAGAGAATTCGTTATAAAAATGTTTACAAATGAAAACAAGGCAATATTCAGTAAGAAATAAAGAAGTTACTTACCTTCTTTTAATAATTATACGCATCTTATGAATACATACATCATGAACTTATATCATATAATATTTATTTGTTAATCATATATATTTATGTCATTTGATGTTCATGTAATCAAGACATAAATAATTATTGAGTCCACAAGGTGAGCTCTAACATTATTATTATAATATATAATTGAAACCTGAGATTTTTTACGTTTTAAGTTGATGGTAAATCGCACCAACTGAAAAACCTTATTCACTCTTGTTTACAATCGGGTAACGGAAGTAATTGCGCAATTTGTCACCTAAGCTTTTAAACGTTCCGTACCTAACTATCGATGAATATTATCGACTTGATGTAATTC
This sequence comes from Carystus phorcus, assembly GCA_018248895.1. Lineage (NCBI taxonomy): Eukaryota > Metazoa > Arthropoda > Insecta > Lepidoptera > Hesperiidae > Carystus > Carystus phorcus. The sequence goes on from DWJN01000249.1 coordinate 897, forward strand.
ATTGAATTAAGAAAATACAGGCGTAAAGGCAGCTACTGCCATAATTTCTGCTTTATAGGATAGGTTAAGCTCGCTGTTATAATGAGATACCAGGTGTAAAATAACAACTGAATTCTCAGGGCGGTATAACTCTTCTGACACTTGGGTTGGCCAGCACCCCTTAACAAATGCGTACCGAAGCAGGATGCTGGAGTATGCTCTAGGCCTATTCAGTTATTACAGAACAGGGCCGCGTAGCGGATTGTAAATAGATTTCCAAGCCTAGAACGTAATTGGAAAAAAAAAATTAACTGTTAAAAACTCAAATAAAAAAAAAATAACTCAATAGCTTTTAGCGGCTTCATCTTTCAAGATCATTCCTTAATATGTTGAAGCAATAACGTAATTTGCCTTTTTGAAAGTACAAATACAAATTTGAATATACATAATTTATTTAATTTCAGGCCATAACCTCAGAGTACATAACTCCATAAAATATGAGTAATTCTATCGTTATAAATGTTTATATAACTTGGATCCTTTGCAGGTAGTCAACGTTGGCCCTTAGTGGGTGAAAACTTATATTATTCTAAGTTCCGGTCATCGTTGGATATATCAATTATTCCCAATATAGAAGAAGCGTTAAATTCGTGGTTCAACGAACACTTACACTACGGATTCTATCCATTTAAATTAGGTACGAAGAAAGTTATTGGTCATTACACCCAGGTAATTAAATAGTTATTTTTGATATTTATTAAAATTAATTATATAGTTGAAAACTTATGATAAGTTGTACCTATTGGATATAATATTCATAATTTGTCAATGGTGTATTTTTTTTTTATTTCGAGTACTTACAATGATATAAAGTTGTTATTACTACTGCACTTAAAAGTAAATATTTCATTGATTGCCTTAGAGTAAGCTCCTATAACTTTTGAAACTAAAATCAACCACTAGAATCAAGTATCCTTGTTTTCCGTGCAGCTTGACGGCTTTCTCGAGAGTGCCCGTTGGCGGCCGACAGCTCGATAGCAGATTCTCTTTTCCACGTATTCAACTGACATTGCTAAATTGGCAATACCAATTTCAACCACAGAATACACCCAAACTTGCTGTCCTATTCTGTTGTATGATTTCTGACATATAGATACTAGCAAACCCGGCAAACGTTATTTTGCCATATAAATTAATTGTAGGGAATTTATAGTGTAGAGAAAAATTACTATTAAAAGATAGGGGTTGGTATTAGAAGGGTGAAAATTTAGGATTATATGTAGTTTTTAATACTACATAATAAAAAAATAAAGAAAGTGACCAAAAAATAAAAGTTAGGGGTGTACAACCCTTATCACTTACGGTTATGAAAAATAGATAATAGCTGATTCTCAGGCATACTGAACATGAATATAAAGTATAATAAAATTCGGAGGAGTAACACAATGACATGATAATTTTATATATAAGATTACCTGTGATCTAACTTCCGTAGGTATAACGCATTATACTTCTAAGTTTAGACATTATATTCAATGACAATTGCTACTGAATATGATTAGACAGTACTTCATGACTGACCCACACTGTCATTGAATATAAACTGTACTGATCTAAAAATTACCATGAATTTCAGATGGTATGGGCAAATTCGAATCGACTAGGGTGCGGTATTTCACAAAGGAAGCAAAATGGAGAAACATTCACCTTGTTCGTATGTAATTATGGGCCCACGTAAGTTTTTATTACACTCACTTATTTTCAACAATTTTTTAGTCTACGTTCTTGTTTTAAAAATTTTGTTGGTTGTAAATTTTTTTAAATATACATACGTATAAAAACGTTTACTTCAATATATACATATATTACAGAACTGTATACCGGGATTTAATCGTTATGTCAATGAGATGAATAGTTTATAATCGTAAATGCAAAATGCATCCTTGCCTAATATGCCTTCAACCCATTAATGCCTTACTAAGGGGCACGTGTCCTCTCCCCATTTGTGAGAAGGCCTAAAGTATACCCCACCACATTGTTCCAGTGCTATTAATATTAATGCCCCATAAATATCTACAATAAGAAACTTAAGATATCATAAATTTTCTTTTTATAAAAATTAATGTATTAATTTATATGTTGCAGCGGTAATTACCTTGGACAATTGCCATACAACTCATCTAGGTATCCAGGATATCTTCAATGTCCAGGTGGACAATGTACCAAGCCCTACGGAATCTTTTGTTCGTTTTAAACCTTCTAAAGAAGTAAAGTAATTATACATTATGCTAGATTGGTTATTAACAGCACAAAGCGAATGTTTAAAAGGACTGAAATCGATATTGATTTCGTCAATATCTTCAACTGGATCAACTTGTGACATTAAATTAAAAACTTATTTATTAATTATCTTCGGTTTAGTTTATTTAATAAAAAATGTGCGCTTCGCTTTGTGTCTATATCAATTCGTACATAGTAATAAAACACCGCCTGCTTACTTTTTCACTTAGTTTTCTTCACGTTGCGATATTTTTCTTCAAATTAATTCATGTTGCGAAAGTACACATTTATTTCTTTAAGCGAAATGTTATATTTCGAACATTATTTTTGTTATTATAAGATAGATTTCATATAATGCCTTATATTTTAAGTATTTCTTACGTAGTTAATGTGAATATTTAAGCAGCTATAATAAATGATTAAAATTAAAATAACTTTTTTCAAAATTTTTGTGTGTTATTAAAAATCTATGAACAGGTTTAGAATATCTATTGTTTATTTAGAATAATCGATAGAAATACCTATGATCAACGTAACTACTATCAACATACTCGTAAAAGTCGTCCATCTAAATTAAATTAAATTTTATTCCAAGTCGGTTTTTACTAACACTTTTTAAAAGTTAAACTACACTGTCGCTTTAACAAATTTCTACCGTTCAATATTTTTTCCTTCTCCCGTTTATAGAGTAACTATGTACTTATATTACATATTATATCAAACTTATGTCCACACAGTGTTGTCCTTAAAAAAATCCAATTCGTGGTATTTTTTGGACTATAAAATGTATTTCTAATATTACCTGTAGGTAATAACTTTTAATTAACTTGTAATTGATAATTTACTTACCTACTAAAATGTTCTATGATAATGAACAGTTGTAAACATAATCTGGCGTTATTATGCTGAGAAATTTCTTCCTTCCGAAACCGTGTTGCGGTGGTAGAACCAAAAAATTACGTGCATCGATGTATTGACATAATACTTACATAATAAATTAATTTGAATTTGAATAAGTCTATTTGAAATATTTCAGCAAATAATAATTATGCAGTAGGTACCTAATGTTTCAAAGGGGTCAAAAGAAACCCCCTAAATGTTAACACCTGCGTATCAGTTCACAACTTTGTTCGGGTTTATTTCCATAATTTCTACAAACGACTGGCAGAGAAACCACTTCCATACTGATTATTAGAGAGGTTAGCCACCCAAGTACGCAAAGTTTATAGGTCGCCCGAAGTCCTCCGACGAACCCAACGACCCTCGATACAATTTTATTACAGTATACTGTTAATAAAATTATTAACGACAGCGTAGTAGCAATAACAACCGGAAATTTCAACTTGATGTGCCCTCTGAAGCATGGAAGCGCTAATGAAATTTTTCCCACAACTTCCTCCAACTTGCTGCTACTAGTGACGTCACTGTCATGCCAATAAAAATACATACATTTACATTAGTTAGTCTATCAACATCCGCGTTTAAGTCTTTTAACTCGGTGTCCACATTGGGAACTCCAAATAAGTAAACTCGAAAATAAGGTTGGTAAAAATAGAGTTAACATAATTTGCAAATATTATTTTTTTACTACTAAATACATAAACAGTAAGCTTCAGTAAGTGATAAATGCATTATGCATATATTTAAGAGGATCCAAATTCAAATAATAATTAGTGCTAATTACAGAGTTTAAAAACAGCATTTCAACAAGAAAGTACTACGAGTACGAAATTTAACAATACTTGGTTATCGATGCATTAATTCGTCAAATTTCCCATTTCCCTGAGAACTTTGAAATAAAAAATATATTAAAACAGTAACAAAATAGTACCACATTTTTAGTTCATTATTTGTGTATACTCGTATACTATAGATTTTTTTTATACATGGCCACAATAAAAAAAAATACGTATAGTATCACAGTAAAACCACTGCCATTTGTTTATTGATGATCCTGTAAACAAACTTCTCGGTACAATAGACTTTCCGATGTCGGTAATTCGAGTGTGTCCAACAAGTTTGCGACTCGCATTATGGATCGAATTAAAACTTCGGTTCAAGTGTTAACCGCTATAAACACACATCAATTTTACTTTGCCTCGATGTAAGCCATGTAAGGCATTCTATTTCCTAGCTGGAACTCGGGCATAAAGTTAAGAGTGAAAAACGACTGTTTGTGAAAATTTACTAATTAGTTATAGTGTTCCGAGAACGAGTCTTCATTAATTGTGCAAGTGTCTTAAACCTTTGGGTTAATTTGTTGGAAGCTTGCTACCTAAAGAAAGGTTCATTTGCTACAGACATCTTACAAGACACATACGAATTTGTCGTAATGTCTTGGTATTTTAATATAAATACCTGATGCTGAAAATTATTCACTATAAGTATTCTCTAATCAGTTTTGAATAAATCAGATACGCAGCCTCGCCGTTACCACGCTCCGTATCGTAATATCGATATAAAATATAATAATCGTAAATACCTATTACTGTTAAAATGTTTAATGAGTGCGAAGATAAAAGATTAAACTCATAAACTAGGCGACGTTCATTTTTAAATACAAACTTGAACCTTATTCTAAATTTTTAGAGGATTGTTCTAAAAATCCTCTCATTTTTTCGACACACCATACAAGGAATTTTTGTACTAAGGATTTATCCTACTAGGTCGACTGGTCCAGACTGTGTTGAGAAAATAGAATAGAAGACAGTAGTTCGCAGCTCACGATACTCAGGGGAAAAGACCCAAGCTTTAGATTCCCGCAAAATCTGAATCTTTAGGACTACTGAAAATCAACCAACCTTGGATAACTATAAAAATCGGGCACCTCATGCGGGCTCTGAGACCTTACTCAATGCAGTGGCTGTAAGAAACGTTACACTAGTTATGGAAAAAATATATATTTTATATTATTGTTGTATATTACATTTACCGCCGGTTAATGACAGGTTTATAAAAATATTTTTGAAGTAACATGACTGTTACTTCTTACTTACTACTACTAGGTACTACTTACTTAGAAACTTTGTTAAATCAATTCACATTTCTGAAATGTTGATTAGATAGAGAGTAACAAACTTAAAAAAAACAAAATCGTATCTGACATACGAGTCGAAGGTAAATTTGGTAATTCGTTTAACTGATTCAAATCAGAATCACGTATTCAGTAACCTAGTTGAAGTTTGACAATAGATTTGACGATTTATTTGTTAATTTTTTCGTCAATCAAACATTCAGGATCCGGTGCTTATTCTTTTTTTTTAATTTTGTTACAAAATCATATACCCTCCTAACTTTTAGAATTCTTCGCTTAACTTTAACAACTTCGAAATATGGAACTTAATACTTATTGCACTTAAAATAATCAGCGAATCCGAATTTATTGGTAACCCAGTTTTATATCCGACGTTGGGCGTTTTATTCGTACAAAAACAATTTTAAAGCGAATATGAATATGCAAATCTGTTTTCAGCGCGCCGCCGACGTGACATTTCAGTGATAAATATATCTGTACCTATTGGGTACCTGAAAAAAGGACACATGCGGTACGAACAAATTGTCATGTTCACTACAGAATTTAGGAGATTACCTTTTGGAACTATTGAACGTTCTTTTGCCACGTCTGTCTATGAAATGATTCGTTGTGAGCCAAAATTACTGTAGTATACCTATGTATAAGAGTATAGTTTCTCTATGGTATAAGTAAGTATACGTCGACCGACTATTTCTACAATAGCAAGGTAGGTAAGTAAATAAAGCTATGGGTGTGACCCAGTTCACAAACAGATTAACCATTTCGTTTTTATGGCAGGACCGAATATTCTGTATCCATAATCCTCGGTATGTTTCTTAGGAACAATCAAAAAGTCACTTCAGTACATTTGTAGTATTAGCCGTTTTTTTAGTGAATATACCACTCGTATTAGGAACGTCGTTATTTCGTAACGTATCGCAGACCCTTGGTGTTATGGTCTCAGGCGACATAACATATTTATTCATAAATTCCAATACACTTATGCACACAATTTTTTGATTCTACCACCGTTTCGGAAAGGTGCTTTAACATCGAGGATAAGAAACGGCGAAAGAAACTCCTCAACACATCTTTTAAACAACTTAATAAAATACACATATATATTAGCCTTTGCTCAGCTCGATACGGCATTATTGATTCCAATAATGGTCAGCTATTAAGATTAGAAAGTAAATTTGTACCGCTACAGTAATTAAGTCTAAATTAATATCCACTCGCTATTTTTAACTGTTTACCAAATATGTCATACATATATGAACGAACTGTTATATACGTAATACTGGAATGTTTTTTGTGATAAAAATGTCAAATATCTATCTCGGGTTTTCTCCAAAGGAAATGATTCATTTTTCAAATAAGTTCCTAACATCGTTATCAAATGTGCATAGGTATTTGTATTGACTCGAGCACTCGACGTTGTTTCGCTATGAAAAATGTATGCCTTTAGTTTGTACCCGAAAAATTGCTTAGACAGGAATCTTCACATAGATTTTTTATTTCTCTGACTTTTTATAGTAAACTTATGGTAATTACGAGTTTTAAGCTGTTCACAAATATATAGAAGTTTTAAAAAACCGGCTTGAAATTGTGTTGGCATTAACGCATGTTTCAAATAGTGAAGCGATGGTATTACTGATAACTAATAATAAAATTGATATCATAAGTTTTCTTGCACTTCGCTGTAAACAGATATTATTTTGAACCTTACTTGGCAACGTCATCTGTAATACCCACAATCATTGGAGTAATCTGATACGTTTAAAGATTATCGGATTTAGGGTATAGAACGGTGATAATCTATATTCGCTAAGTGGAGTGCATGGCAGTAGATAAATTTGAGTGTGTTGTCAATTTTTATCAAAACACATGTGATATTATAATGCATAGATGGTGTGGATAAGTTAATAAATAAAAAACAAATTTCGTAGTTGTTCAAGGTTTTTCTTAAAATCGATGGTGATGTAGATTGTTTTACTATCAAGAACAAACTATAGATGCAATATGATACACGTAATATGATATGTATACGTGTTTTATCGATTTTATATAACATTTGTGAAAAGAGTCTATAAATAGACGCTCTAAAACTATTCTATTCGGTATTAGAGCATTAGGTGTAGCATTTATATATAAGTTATGCAGTTGAAATGAGAGTAAACTTATGACAATGACTTTCCCTACCTTTTTCAGGAAGACATCGGCGATGCTGATGATACTGAATACTGTACTAGTTTGTTAAACATTTTTTAAAATAACACTTTCAATTTAATGTTTAATTGTCGAAAAAATTAGGAAACAAGTACAAATTGAATGAATCAAACTTCCTATAGGTAAGTACAATAAGTTATCCGTTAAGGACGCCACAAAAGTTTGACAAAATCTTTCTCCTGGGAAGTTTATTCGACATACAATATAAATCGGCTCTTTCTTTGCCAACATTATCAAAATTACTGCTGGTTGAATGGGCATTCGTGCAATTTCAAAAGTCATCTTAGGTTTAGTGTGGGTTTTCATGGGTTAAAAGTATTAAATAAAGTACAATCTTACATCAAAATCTATTACACTATTTCAATTCGCAGTATAAAACTAAATTTACTACAATACAATCTATAATAAAATGTATTTATATTTCTGAATGTTTCAAATTAAATGAATTAATTAATATGATTGGTGTTTTTTTAACCTTTCTGTATGTGTAAAATAGGGATATTACACATATTTTATTTACACAATCACAAGGATTACTAATAGCTATCTATATCTGATTAGCTAAAAAAGATAACGCAGTCTGTCCACAAAATACGTATAATACCAGTAATGCTCAAATATTACGCAAGACATTAGATATAGATTACATTACTACGAGTATAATAATATGTTTGAAGTCACTCTTGGAAGTCTTTTTGCATCTTTTATATCACTAGAATGATACAGATACTTATATATGTAATGAAGTAAGTATTTAATAACGCAGCAGATCCCATAAAATAGATTTTTGCGAATTTGCGACGTCAAAAAAATCGACTTAACCAACATTGATTTATTATTATTATTATTTTAATATATTGTACTAAGTTTGAGACAATATTTTAATTCAAAGAATCTGCTTAAACATTTATTAGAAAATATTTAAGCTGTATTTTGTTCAAACTTTGTTTTATTAACTCTTTTTGTACTGGTACTATTTGTAGCCATTATGATTTCCCGATGCAAAGTAAGGTTACCAACTGTTTTAATACATTAATAACAAAATTTACTTTACACATTTTATATCCGTGTAGGAATGCCCTAGTATTCGACCGTTTTGCATATTCATGAAATTTTTATTATTAAAGTCAAAAGTAAACTCAGTGACGCATATAAGGGCCGTTTGACGCTTTGACTACGTTTAAAATTAATATTATAATTTTCATTTAAAAAAAAATATTTATTATCTGAATAATTTTGTATCAAACAGTTTACTTTTTATGTTGTTTATTGAATTGTACAATCCACTTTTACTTTTAACCACCATTTATTCGAAAACGTCAGAAAACAAAAAAACACACCTCACGCATAGAATGTAGATAAAATAATGGTAATACCGTAATACATATCTACCATTTACGGATAAAGCATCTGATTTATCAAGGACCTTCCCAACACAACGTGATTTGCCCAATTGATCAGAAAGGGCCGAGTATTTCCTCGATAATTTTCGCAATGCGGGTAAGAAAGCACAAATCTGTATTGTCCCTTCGCTAAATCTTGAACCGATTTCCTTTACATATTTCAAAAGAGATTGATGCGTAACATTAAAATCTATCCATAAACATATTTTTACCTCATATAGGCTACAACGCATGTGTAATGAATGTCTATGCAAAATCGTGACCATTTCTCTGTCATATATAATTCACAGTAATCAAAGGATGTGGAGAATCAACTCCATTACCTTTATACATCAATAATTATAGTTCATTATCTTCGTCTTATGTTTTATTACGTAATCTTTCTCACCCCATTCAGTCTTCTTATCTTGCAAAATATTTTATTTTAAGAGTGGGATAAGGAACAACATTATTAGTTCACACGATACACATACACGATACACATACACGATACACATACTGACAACAGAGAAGACATGCGAATCCTAATCACTCCTCGCTTTCAAAATCCGAACTATGTTTGTACTTCAAAGAGTATTCGCTCTCTGTCCTGGGATATTCATGTGTTTTCAACTTAATTACAAATGGTAATAGCAATCTGAATATTTTAATACGTAGCGCATTACTTTGGACTAACCAACTTCGAGGTACATACGAGGGAGCAAATTGAGTTATAATGATTTCGCACTGGTACGGTTACAAAAAATATATTCTTACTCTCATAGTACTTGTTTGAGGTTGAGGCTCTTGTTTAATCATGTATCTGTTATATGGCCAGATCTAGATTACTAGTAATTTAATAACAATAAGTATGAGTATTACTTTTCCACCTCTAACATAATTGTGACACTATCGGCTAAATGCGTTAATGTGTATGCAATTTTAATTAAAATTGTATGCATTTCTGTATTTTTTTATTACTAGACTACGTTGTTCAAGAAAATATTGTACTTCCAAGATTAAAGCACTCTTTAGACAATATTATCGGATTCTGATGAAATTTATTTTTATACCTATTCTAATAGTCTTTTAATCCTCTATTTTCTATCAGGATGTGCATTCTTAGTGCTAATTTTAATAAACAAGCTATGTACAATGTTTTATATATCGAGGTCCACTAATTTAGGATGATCGTTGTCTGTCAATCATCGTTAGCATTTCCTACCTACCTAAGTGTTTCAGATGAGCTTCAGGTTGCATCAATCAATTTGTAATCTAAGAAATACTACTACTGTTCTATTAAAATATTAGTGATAGATTTATCATCTAAATGCTAAAATAAAAAACATTTTGTGGCACGGAATTTTGAGCCTATACCATTCGAATTTATTTAAAAACACACAAGTGACAAACAAAGGTACGATTTCTTTTTGTCACATCTAAGACACAAATGTATGTATATTTATGATCCTCCTTAGTGGCGGGTTTTCGATTTTTGTTTGAGGCCGAAACCAAATTGAAGAAGGAAATAAAATAACATTGTTCCAAGTCCGATTTTACAAACACTAGAAAGTTAAATTACGCCATCGCTTCAACAAATCCCTACGGCGAGGGATCTTAGAAGAAAAATTGTCGCCAAATTCGGTGACTTATGTGATATTGAGGAGAAGTCTTGAGCCAGCCGTGGATCCGTTTTTGATTATGCTGTTTCAGATATTGAACCAACAGTGGCCATATGTTTTGACGACTTTTATCTTTTCTTTTATGTAGTTAGTTAGTTAATTAACCAAGAAGAAGACAAGTCATGTGATAAAATAAGATCATCGTCGCCCATGAACGTCAGCAACACTGAAGGTATCACTCTCGTGGCTAAGATAGAAGAAAGAAAGAAAACTATATGTAATACCAATAAGTTACATTAAATTTGAACGTGCATGAACAACTCGAAATACAAAAGCGCTTATGGAATTTGCGGCTTACGCTTACCTATCAAATCCTCCCCGGCCTTAGGCAATTTGGCTCCGTCGATCGCTTACAAATTACAGCATTTGTCAACGTTTCGGAAAGGTATTAAAATATTCCCAGTCAGTGTAATACTTACATTGTCTCTCTTCGCCCCTTACTCCAAATAAATCTTTGTTTTTTTTCCTTACTTTATTTAACCACTAATCATGAAAATCATCGAAAAATAGATTAATATGACGAAAATTTTAATATCATATGGAACTCTTATTTACCATAATCGCCGTCTTCACCATTCAATACAAGTAGAGACTCCTGATTCTAGTTTGTTATATAAATAATAGCATGTATGATTTTCCGAGCAATAGTTGCGTACCGTAACGTATTATAGTACTAAATTTCATGCCAGGAGGTATAAATGTATCTCAGGGTGGTGTATTACAAATGAGCTCAGAAACACTAATATTTTGTATTCATAAACTTCATTTTAATAAACGTCTCACACAGATCTTGGGCACGAGTGTGTTTCGGTTTACAATGAGAAACTAAAACACCCTATTTATACATTGAATGGATATTTTTAATTATAGGGAATACATACATAATTATTTAACTGAGAAAAATACCTGACCATCAATTGTTTACTGTAAAGATCTTTGTGAAAAGACAGTCCAATCCAGGTCGAATTGCAGGATTAGGTCATGAGTGCTTCAATAACTTTATCTGGCATAAACAGAACAATCCACCAAAGTTTCATCACAGTTGATGAATCAATAAAGGACAAACACACCCTCAACCAAAGGTTCAATGATGATCGTAGTTTAATTTCGGCGACTGGGAAAACATGAAATTTGGCGATTGGTGGCGATGGGAATTGGTAGTGTTGGGTATTTTTTATTCAACACGAAGTCTTCCAACATCGGTTAACGACCACTTTCTACAGTAACAATCGGAAGTGATGCCTAAACCTGGATAGGGTTCGAATGGTTTGGAGGATGAGGATTTCGAAGTACGAAAACGCTGAAAAAGAATTGACGTTACCGATCACCCATCCATTGATTGACCAGGCAGTTGTCTAAGTCGGTCGATCACATATAAACATCGTGAGTTGCTAATTTAAGAGTGTTCGGGTCATAGTATTAATATTACAACTGGTATAGTACTTACTTACTAGTATCACTCTTGTTTGAGTCAGCCGTCAAATGACTTGACGTGATCCAGCTTTGGTGCAAGTTTACTTTCTTCCTACTCCTTCTTGCTAGGCCGACAACATATCGGTAATACCTTCAATGTTGTTATTGTCAATGGATGACGATAACCATTTACCATCAGGAATCTCAAATGTTAGTTTATCCACTAGTTATACCAAAAATATCAATAGTATTCTTTATCAGTACTCAGTTATCTAGTTATATCAAAATAACTAAGATAATAAATTTTGATAATTCTTTCGAATATTGCGTAATATCTTTATCAAGTTTAAGACTATAAGTTAAATCTAAGTACATGGAATTAACTATTTTAGAGATCGTCGTCAAAGTGGCAAAAAATGTAAGCTGTTATCATATCAACAATGTTACAACACGCAGCTGTCAATTACAAATATTATAAAAAGTATACGAGAAAAAATACAAAACAGGTTGGGCAAGGTTTGAATGGCTGCGTGATTTGAATTATAAACAGATTTTGAGGAAAATAATGCATCTACTAAGTTGCTACTTAGCAAGGTCTGCGATGTACCTCATAATTTAATAATGAAAAGATTTCCTTATACTCGTGGTACTTATTTTGTACCAGCGGACGTCGTAGAATATTAATTGCGTATATTATGTCCGCTATGATGTGTTCCGGGACGAGAAATAAATAATTAATTGTACTATTTTAGTAACTGTAGAACTGGGGGGCAGAGCTACTACTACTCGCGTCCACAGGAATTACCTTTAAGAACCCTGTACGTGCTCCCTGGGTGGTGCTAAATGAGTAGTAACGCCGAACATCAGGCGTCGGTTAAGTAACCCGACACCCTGCTTGCAGGGAGGCTTCAGCGGCCTGAGGATAACTAAATAACCTCAAAAGGACTGGTACGGAAAGGAATGGGAAACTATCGTAACTAATTCCCAAGAAAATCAACATGATCTGTGACACTAGGAACATGGATTTGTTTGGCTATCCGGCTGACACCCGGCGCCAGGTCGAGTCCGGGTCACCTGGTGTGAAATGTGCTACCGGCTGTAAGTCTGTGCACCAGCAGGCAGCTTGCAGAAACTGGGCTACTGGTGGAGCATCTACTTCCATTTCATCTAGGAAAAAAGGCTTGAAATTTGGAACATGGAATGTTCGTGGTCTCCTGAAACCGGGTAAAGTTGAGATTATAGAAGCCGAGATGTGATCTCGAGAGAAATACAATGGCCACTCCCTTACCGACAACGGGAACTACATTATCAATGGTGGTAATAACGAAAACCATTTTAGTGGAGTAGGTTTCATAATTACTAAACAAATATATAAATGCGTTCTAGCTTATGATATCATCTCGGACAGAATTGCCATATTAAAGATTAATGCCCATCCTCATGCTATAAATTTTATACAGGTATATGCCCCCACATCAGATGCTTCCGATGAAGTCATATCTCATTTCTACGACGTTCTAGCCAAAGTCTACCAGGATATACCTAGCAAAGAAGCAACAATACTTTTAGGTGATTTCAACGCCAAAATTGGTAACAACCATACCGATGAACACTTACGGGGGATTATTGGCAAGTTTGCACTAGGGAAACGTAACGATCGTGGCCAACTGCTTTTGGAATTCTGTGCTGAAAACAATCTCTCAGTAATGAACACATGGTTTCAACAACATCCTAGGCGACTCTATACTTGGACTTCCCCAAATGGGAAAGTTAGGAACCAAATTGATTATATAATAATCGGGAAACGATGGAGATCCGTTTAAAAACTACAGCTAAGAGCTAAGATACGGTACAAGAAACCTCGCCGCCTTACCCCAGAAACAAGTATTGAATTTAAACGGATTATGCAGTCTCGCCTTCAAGAACTAGTTTTAGATCCATTTGAGTCTGCTGAAGCATCCTGGAATAAACTCAAAAGTACTATTCTCAAAACTGCCGAACATGCTTCATCAGATAAACTGCCCTGCCCCCGAGCTGACTGGATGAGTGAAGAAGCTTGGTCTTTAGTAGTAGAAAGAAAATCCCTTAAAGAAGCAGGGCGAACATCTCCCTCCGATCAATTAAAATATAACGACCTTAATAAAAAAGTCCAATACATATGCAGAAGGGATAGAAATTCTTACATATATTCCGTTTGTGAGGATATAGAAAATAATTCAAGGACGGCAAATACTAAGGACTTGTTTGCTAAGGTGAGACTTCTCTCAAGGCAATTTCGACCAAATTGCTGGGCAATTGAAGACCAAAAAGGTGCTGTTATTCTTGAAAAACCCTTAATACTGGAAAGGTGGCGTCAATACTGCTCAAATCTATATAGTATATCGGACAATGTCTGCATTGACCGGTTGGACTATAAGGAAAAAGAACCTGACATTCTGTTAAGTGAAGTGGAGGCAGCTATTGCACGTTTGAAACCTAAGGCAGGTGGCGGTGACGGAATTACGGCCCATATGATAAAGTGCCTTGATGAGACCGGTGTTAAAATTCTTCATTGTATATGTCAGAAAGTGTGGAGAACGGGACAATGGCCGCTGGATTGGTTGCAATCAATCGTAATACCAGTACATAAGAAGGGTTCGACACGCAAGTGCGACAACTATCGCACCATCTCCGTGCTGTCTCATGCAAGCAAAGTACTATTGCATATAATTAATAGGAGACTCGAATATTATATATCTGGACTCATCGCTAAAGAGCAAGCTGGTTTTGTCAAAGGCAGAGGCACACGCGAGCAGATTTTAAATATTAGACAACTTATTGAAAAACGCAGAGAATTCAATATACCTATGGCTCTGTGTTTCATAGATTATGCCAAAGCTTTTGACTGTATCATCTGGAAAAGAATGTTCGAGGTTATGAAGGAGATGGGAATACCAGACCATCTGACTTTTCTTATCGAAAATCTATATACCGATAGCCAATCTAAGGTTCTAATAGACAACTCCATTTCCGATCCCTTTAGAGTTGAGCGAGGAGTTAGACAAGGTTGCATTCTTTCACCTCTATTGTTCAATTTAGTAGGAGAACATATAATGAGAAGGGTCTTGGAGGACTGGAATGGTAGAAAGGTAGAAAGGTATACGCGTTGGTGGGCATCTCATTAACAACCTGCGCTTTGCACACGATACTACAATATAGGCGCAAACGAAAAACAAGAGGCCGAACTCCTGCAAAGAGTTGAACACATAAGCGCAGAGTATGGACTCCTGATTAATCGTCAGAAGACTAAGCTCATGTTTGTGGACCGAGCCGGCAAAACAGAGAGGACATAAGAGCTTCAAGACCTCGAATCGGTAGATCAATTTGTTTACCTCGGTTCACTGATAACATCTAGCGGAGATTGTGATGCTGAAGTAATTCGTAGATCGCAAATAGCAAAAACCGCAGTAAAAAGGCTGGAAAAACTATGGAGAAAATAGAGGTATCACAAGAAGCACAAAAGTAAAATTGATGCGTACTCTCGTTTTCTCCATATTTCTATACGCATCTGAAACCTGGACGATTAGATCTCGTACTAGAAAAAGGATAGACGCATTCGAGATGTGGTGCTGGCGCAAAATGCTACAAATTCCATGGACAGCGCGCCGCACTGATGCATCTATCCTCAAGGAACTCAATGTAAGGATTCGATTATCTTCGATTTGCTTACATCGAATCCTTAAGTACTTTGGACACATTGCGCGAAAGAGTCCAGAAAGCCTGGATAAGCTTATAGTTGTCGGTAACGTTGAAGGAAAAAGGTCTAGAGGACGATCTCCTACTCGATGGACGGACATGGTGACTAAAACGTGCAATACCAGCGTGCACGGTTCCCTCCTACTTTCCGAAGACAGACAAGCCTGGCGGAACTTGGTAGCCGAAACTGTCATGAACGATCACGACCCTCAGTCATGAGAAAACGACTATAAAGAAGTAACTGAAGACGATCGGTTGCTGTAATTGACACTCTAAATTTCATGTGCCTAAAACAAACAAGGCTTGTAGAATATTACAGATTCAATACCTGTAATTGTGAAGGGCTATTCGAGATGAACAAAACCCGGAACTATCTCAATGAGGGTTCTCCTTTTTCAGTTTCTGTCTACTGTTGGGTTGAAAAAGTGTGGTTTTGCAGATTCTCCCACTTTAGGACATATTCTGGTCACTTACGCTGGTTTCCTTACGATATTTCATCATTATATTATTTATTTTCAGGTAATGTATTTTATCATGTGCTCTACGCCACTCGTCATACAGTCAAACTTGTACGTGTGCATGACTGTACAAATGTTTTTTTTATGACTCCACCTCATTTATCTACCTCGCTGTATTCGATCGGTATCCTCAAAATATTTTTTTGTAGAACTAACTTCCTAATCATTGGTCTATAAAGGCAAATATATAAATGATAGAGCGCAATTGGTGAAATAAGATAAAACTAATCAATTCGCCTTAGAAGGCTGATCACCTAATAAGACTGCTTAGTTATTACTTATTAGATATTATCACCGATGAACATAAATATATTTTTTTTTCATAACGAAGATAAATGATCTAATCATTATATGTTTTCTGCAGATTACTTTGATGAATATGCTATAGAAACCGACAAAAGCAATCTGCCGTATGTAGGAAAGCCATGATATAATAAATAATCATTACATTCTAATGACTACTACCACCTAGTACTACCTAGGTAGGCGTGATCACGCGTGCCAATGAGACACGTGACGCAAAATGGCATGGCACTGATCACGAAATTCATAATGCAGTAAGAGCAAAAAATTTTGGTATTAAATAAAAAGTTATGAGTTTTTTTATTTTCTCAAAAATCTCAACGTCAAAATTTTTTAATAGCACGCGTATTACCTCATGGCGTATGACGCACAAACATTTGATTAGAAAAATTGGCTCGTAGATGCATAAAAGTTCACTTACCCTAACCTAGACCGAATTCTCTTCACTTCGGGAATACTATACCTTACGTTTACAAAGTTAACATATTCTATCACTTTGGGTTACATTAAATTACAAACACATTTGTTAATAAGGATTATTCTCTGGATATACGCTACAAATACTTACACCAAATATTATCTTAATCTGTTGTTAAGTCATCATTTCTTCTATCCGGAAACAGACAATATAAAATACTTATTCTCTGTGTCGATAATAAGGCATGACTATTTGACCGAGACATTATTATTATTATAAATTGTGTTATTAATAAGTTATATTACTAGTAAGTCATATTTCTATATAAATAAAGTTGCAATGAACTTGATAGTGTAACTTTTGAACAAGTTTGCGATTGAAGTAATATAGTAGCTTTGTCGATACGATGATTTATGGCTGTTCTTCAGTACGATAAGTGATGTTAGGTTACTACACTGTAAAATATATTTAAGTGGTTAATATTGGCAAAACAACGTTTGTTAGATGAGCTAGTCGTGTATACAATTTTTTCGATCAATACTAAGTAGGACACGGAATCCAATTACGGTAAAAATAAAAACTAACAGACGCCATGCTATTAACTCCGAAGCACGCAGATTCATCTCCGTAGCGTGTTGACTTAACGTCCCATTATCGGCGCAGTAATGGAAAACAACACTGGACTGACTCTCGGTTCTCGATTTTATACAAAAATTAACTTAAAATTATTTTTCCCGTTTCAATAAATTTGTAACTTGCGTTTTAATATCTGCAATAACAGCTTGGTTTTATTTTATGCATAAAAACTGTGAACAATTTAATATAATGACACACTTGTTCAATTGATATATCCACTGCTATTACAACTATCGCAATAAGTCATATCATAATAATAACTAATGGATTATACTACTATCGATTGACAATTACCTCGATATTGATCGTAGCGAGCGTAAAAAAGCGATTGAAATCGCTAATTCAATTATTTCTATGAATGATCACGTAGCAATGAACTTTTATAATACACGAATAATTTGAAGATTTTTAAACATATTTATTGGTTAATAACAACGCCAATGAGTAAACGGTCTACATGATTATAAGTCGCCTCTATCCATTCATACTCATGCTTTGGATCAACCTAGAAATCTACTCTTGCGAGTTGGATTAAGTTCCAGTGTTTTGATCAAGAATTTCATACTTTAATTGGCTGGTGCCCTTCATCCGTGAAAATATGTATCTCTCATTAGTAAATCAGACGTAATTTATTTTTATACTTATATAAACTTTTGAGATCGCGAATAAATTGTCGAAAATCTATATTAATGCTCTCCCGCAATTGTTAAAAAACCTCGTGTGAAGTTTCATGCTTATAAATTCACTACTTTATTATGTACATATATACGATATCTGTCGTTGTCAATCAGGCCCCGTTAGCCTTTTTGCAAACTTTTATTTACTTTCACCTGTCCGGTTTCAGTCTATAAGTTGAATGTAGATCCATTAACCAGTATCTGAAGAAGATGAAATATGGCACGTACGTTTGGTTCGCCTAACATTTTGTGTGTAACACAATGATAATAAGAAACACTTCACAATACACACTTGCTAGACAATTTCCTATTTGAAAAACTACTTGGCATATCAATTTTATCATAAAGGTTTGCAAGATCGATAAACGTTGGGGACCTATGATATTTTTAATCGTTAGATGACCAATCCATGGAATTTGAGCACTTCATAAAAATTTAAATGTTTCATGATAAGTACTATCAATTCCAAACACAATGATATGCCAAATCCATTAGCTAATATATGTGTGCTATATTTATTTACATTTTTAATTACGAGGAAACTCCCGTACGGTAAAGTTATTAGTAAAAAACTTTCTTAGTAACAACGAATTAATTATTACACTCAAGTGACGTGTAAAAATCCTACGCCGATATCGGAATTAATTTCAACATTGCAATCAGAGATTTTTATTTATCAGTTTTAATTATCATTCATTCATTATGCCTTGTCGTGGATCTTCGGTTGGTATAAAAATTCGATACTCAGGGTTTGGTAATAACTTTTCCATCTAATCAATAATCCACACCATCACAATGATTAGGCCGATCTATCAACCAGAAATTCTTTCTTCATTAAACTGTGTTGCCAGTTACTATAAGAAATCGTTGACATTTTTTCTGTTTTTTATTACATAATTATAGTATGCATACGTGATTTAGAGCATTCGCCAGATTTGTATGCACCGGATCCATGCGCAGTCTAAGTTCAACGCATAGACTTCGCTAGAACTGCTACAGATGCGCTTCGCATGCAACGCGGATTGATACCACGTCCATATTATGCCACGCAGGATATTGATCCCCATCCCATCCCGGCAAACCAGGATGTCGATAAGCGTGATCACATATTATATTATCAAAATGATTGTTAAGTGAAAGTCATTTTGTTTATCTTTCCGTGACATTTACTTGGTCAGCAACCATTCTCTAATATGGCCACCTCGGTCAGTGAATCTATATATTATGGTTGGCTTGAGAGCCTGTACTTTGTAGATGATGATCACATTTTAAATTAATAAAATACTGTATCTTTTTAAATGTTTTATTCGTCGTATAAACTCTCCTACAACACAATTATCGTTGAATTTTGAGAGACTTATTTTAATTGGTTTGTTAAACTAACATTCGGAATAATTTACAGTCACCAATTACATATTTATGTTGCACAAATCGTAATTGTAACTATAATTAATCATTTTATATACATGATTAAACACCTAATTATTGTTTACACTAAGACTTTTACGAATGAAAGACAAAAAGAATATTTTAATTTGATACCTAAATTAATTTAAATGATGATAATTTATAATCTCAAGTTTTTTTAATTGTATACTTATTCATTGACGAGTGTATTTACGTTTAAATTAAGTTGGTTTAGATATTACAGAAATTTCAATATTCATTTTAGCGATCTTTCGATTTATAACTTAGCTTAATTAAAGGAACCGTTTAATTTTACACTTTGAATACTAATTATGAATTTGTTTACTTAGGAATTGAAAACCTAAAGTTCAGCAATGAAATTACTTATAAACTAGCACCCGCCCGCGACTTTGTCCTGAATATTGCACTTGAAAATTAAGTATTTTGTAGTGAAAATGAAATGAATGGGACAACGCCTAATAAATGCTTACATTTAAAACAATTGCCTAAGAAATTACCTTAGGGGATGAATTAAAAAAAAAACAATTTTTTATCTTCCGCCACACTAAACCTAGAAGGAGGTCCTGTACGAAGGTTCATGCTTCTACTTCCATTGGTTCAAGCCTGATAGACAATCACCATTAGCTTTTTAATAAGTAGATGATTTATTATTACTCTTAATTTAAAAATAAACTCGTATTTAGCACACATGCCTAGAGAAAGCTCTTAAATGTAGATCAGATACAATAAGGAAAAATATAAATATCGCACCGAACCGGTTCTGACCGAAAAAAAAACTGGTCACTCGTATAACGTGGTCTCTGAAAATACCTATGAGAGATAGAAAATATTACTTTGATAGTATTTCAATGATAAAATATCAAAGTGATTCGTCCGCATAGTAAACAAATGAGTATAATCAGCAAATGATAAGCTGATAACTTCTCTTTTGGCAATAGATATTATATGTTACGCTGACATTATCATGATAATACTTTTACGTAAATAATTTATTCGACATTTATCTACTTACCATATTTATTGTCTTACAAAACTGATACTATTGTCATTAATATTAACGCAATTAAATTTAAGGTTTTTGAGGGCATTACTCATCTATGAGAGTGAATTTTAAGTAATGACTTTCTAATACCCGTTTACGTAACGTAATCGTATCAGCAGTTACTACTATAGTTATAATAAATCTGTAATGGGGTCAAATATTGGCAGTTAAGAAGTGTGTTTATATCCACAGATTTTGTTTGAATGTACCACGAGGGAAGAACCTAGTTTCCCACAACATAGGGAATCTTAATGTAGGAATTAGTGGAAATACTCGTATTATATAATAATATAGTTTCATTTTTCATAGAGAAATCAAATATTCTATAAAAATTATTGAGTGTTTGTCTGCACGAACGTCATGGGGAAATCACATAATAAATGATTCTAACTTACATCACGAGTCTTTATAAGTGAAGTTAGTTTTCATCCCGAGGTGTGGTTTCGGTATCAAATGAAATGGTTTTCTGAGAAAAATACGAAAAATAAAATGACTTAGCTCTTAATCCGATAAGGCCGACTCTCAAAGATGAACTACGTTTTATGCACCCGCGTTATACCTATGTTGTTTTTAGAAATGTTTTTACTATAAATTTATAGAATAAGAAAAGAAGACATTTATCTGACCCCTGACAAATATGAGTAGCATTACTTTATTGTGTAGGTTCAGTTTCGTTAAGCAAAGGGAGGGCGGGTGCCTAGTTTAATAATTAATTTCTTAGTAAACTTTGACTGTTTTAATCTTATAAAACGTGCAATATTGACTAACACTAAAATAGTTTATCTTAATGTAGATACTTTATAAATTTATATTAGAAATTAATTTATTGATATGTTACAAGATATAAATATCACTAAACCTCTCACTGCACAAATTGTCCTGTATTAAATATTCATTACAGACTATAATTACCTTTTCCTTATTTTATATTTCAAGAACGTATTGTATTGTTCGACTGTTCAAAGTCATTCGTTTATTCACCTTTTACATTAGGTAGGTATATCTAATTATGCGACACAATTAATGGATTAAATTAATTACACATTGTCTTTTTAGATAACTTGTATAACTCCTTTATGACTTGGCTTTTGAGGTCTCTCTACACAGTATATTTTCTGTTTTTACAATATGACACTTCAGAACTTTTTGGACCCAGGTTAGGACGAACAAAGCTGGTCTAACGCAGCTGTTTATACAATATAAGTTCGTACGAACGGACATCAGTAAAGTATGTATACTAAGCAAAAAAATATTTACACGTTGCTGAATACAATCTTATTGAATATTTTTCAACAAGTCTATTGAAGACTTGCATACTTCTTCATTATAGTCTCTCAACTCTATCAGATTCAAGGTCCTGTTTCGGTCGGATGGCTACTGGTTCTGTTTTAGCGAGCCACGAGTATTTATATAGCAGCCCTGCGAATGCGCCACCCAGCATCGGCCCTACCCAGTATATCCAATGTCCATTCCATGTCCACGTCCACAACGCGGGCCCGAAAGATCTGGCCGGATTCATACTGGCCCCCGTCAGAGGCCCTCCAACTATCGATAGACCGGCGATAGTTAAACCGAACTTAATAGGATTCGAGTCTTGCTTGTCCTGGTTCACTGGGTCCCATACAGCGCAGTTGATAAACCCAAGAGCAGCTGATAAAAATACTTCAATTAAAAGAGCCTGATAACTATAATGATTAGGATGAGGCTGGGTTGTGCACACGCCGTCTGCCACCATTTCGATAGGAGTAAGTCCAAGCAAAATTCCATACCCTGTAACGGCTCCCAGGCATTGAGCAATAACATACGCTATTCCGAGTACTATCGACATTTTCCCCCACAAAACTGCGGTTAATGTGACCGACGGGTTCATGTGTGCTCCAGAAATGTGCCCAAATGATTGAATATTAAATAGTACCATAAATCCGAACCCAAGAGGCGAGTAGAGAGGCGGGTTTTGTTCCAACCCATCTATTGGAATAGATGCCATACATCCCAGGAGTAACAAAAGTGTTGTGGATACAAACTCGGCAAAGATCGGCTTCCAATTGAGGGCACACCATGTAGCAACTCCTTTTTTCTTAACTTCTATATTGTCGATGACCGTTACGAACTGAGAAGATGGTGGCACTGTCATTTTTTATGCTACTATAAATTATTATTTATTCAAATTAATAAAAAAAATAATCACGCAATGTCTAGGCTACCAAGTAAAGCAGCTATTTGTTACAATTTCACCATTGTTTCTGTCCTAAACACAACACTGTCAAAATCAAGTCACATTACTTTATTAAATCTTACGGCGACTGTTTTCCCGACGCGTCTACTCCTCAGTGCAGTCCAACAAAAATATTGACGTCTCTTTACGCGAGACGAAAACAAGTTAGCTGACTATACTTATGTAGCGATATACCGATATGCCACCGTTATCACGTTTTAAAGCCTTAGTATTAAACGGCCTTCTGAGAAGATAACATTTTTATAGCAAATAACGCAAATTATTTTATTGTTAGATATTAAAATTTTATATAACAGATCAATGATGGATTTAAGAATTTAAAGTTTATCACAAGTTTAAAGGGACCTATTGTTTGTATTACGAGTAGTAGTAGTTATATACCACAGCCCATAAATAAACTCATAATTTTTACAGTATTTTTTAGTATCAGAAGCATTAATATATTATGTTGTTCGTTGTTATTAGTTACTGAAGCGCTTATAGTCCTACGGCTCTCTTCGAGCCAAAGCGATCAACAGAGTTAGCAACTGCGGAAGTGGTCTGTACCTGGATGGGTGACCGCTAATGGCAAAAAATTCTTGAGTATTTCCGTGCTCATTAAGCTGTCGGTCCTGATTATTATCGTAGATAGCAGTCATTAAACCACGTTGGAGATCTCTATGCAGCATAAAAACTTCTGAAACTTGGGTTAGCCAATATCCCCTCCACCAATCCGCCCAGCGTGATGGACTGGGTCATTAATGGGTTGACGCCATATGTTACCGGACATTTACAGACCAGACTAGTTTGTTATAGAAATAAAATTTTGTTCCAAGTTGGTTTTTATAAACACTTTTCAAATGACCAATTACGTCATCACTTCAATAAATCCTAGCGCTATTCGGTTTGAAGTGTTCGTTTTGCCATTTGCAAAAATTTACGAAGTTCTGCCTAGGCTAAAGTAGTTTAGTTATATGTTGTTTATTAAACTAATATATTTCGAGATGCGTATGATAAATCGATTTCACCTAATACAAAATAATTTGACCTGAAATCGGCTTTTTCGTTAACCCTATTCTAATCCTCACCTTGCATTAACAAACATTATTTTATCATATTTAACGTAAATACCGAATTAGCAAACATAGAAAAATAGTAAAGTGATTAAGGGTGTTCGTTAATCTTTTAGGTAATTCATTTTAGCGTATTAAGTTCTCAGATAAAAAAATCTAATCAGTTGACAGCAAGACTGTGCTCAATCACTTGCGATTGATCCAAAGACGTTTATTAATTTCCTTAATCTTATATAATTACATATCAAATGCAGTTCTTTCACGCGCACAGCTTTCTTTACACGGCTGGATCGATTTGACTATTAGTATTTCAAAATACTAATTTAAGTCTAAATCGGATTTTAATCAAATGATAATCTATCTAAAGCGGAATGATAGAGATCAGAGAGCCAGTGTAAAACATATTGAAAAGTTACTATAGCATAAATTATTCAATGGTATTTACATATATACATATATAATTGTTTTCTGTGTTTTATACTTCCATTTGTGAATTATTAGGAACTAGAACCCGTCCTCACGTCGCTTCGGGAAAGCTATTTCTTAGTATTCTGAGACTCGCGGTATAATAAATCAGTCAAACATATGTACAACAAGAACCATAGTAAATGGCCTGGATTACACAACATTTGCTTCGTTCGGAAATCATGTGGAAATACTACGATGTTCCTTCTAATTTTATGTAACCTTTTCCTCATTAGAAGCGTTCTGAAATCGTCGTTTTTATGTTCTTACCTAAGGCAACTAATGTATGGGACATACTAACATTATTGATAGTAATTTGGGTCATGTAGTTAATTACTTGCGTCTATATATGTTATGCTTTTCAACATCTTCATTTCTTCTCTGCATAAAACTTATGGGAAACTCTTTGGCTTCGACTCTACATACTATTACACTAGTATTAACTAGGATCTTATCGTGTTTACACGATATACATATGTATATTATAACAAAGTGTGAAAATGTTCATTTCATTTAATGTAAATAAAAACGTTCAAAGGTTCTAATTGGTCCTACATAAATTTGATGAACATAATTTCAGTTATTATGTTTATTATTATATAACTTTTGCTAAACTATTTTTATCAGATCGTACCATCTATCGCTAGAGAACTATACATCAAGATAACGATAAACTATAAATGATATACGTTGAAAACAATAACTAAATATTTATTCAAGTTCCAAGTACAAAACGTTGATTTGTAAAACGTCAATCGTAGAGTGAATTCTAGAAAAACTATAGAAAAAATATAAGTAAAATCGTAGAATAGCAGGAATAAATTGTGTGTAAAAATCTAAGACAAAAAGACGAAAGAACTTGTTCGCGTCTAATCCAAGCCATTCAGTATGATCCTAGTTGGAAGAAGTGTCAGCTTGATTAATTACGTGGGCCTTTGAGTAAATGTCTACCAATTAACTATCTATAGTTATCCCTGTTCTAATAGGAGCTTTAATTCGAAATAGAAAAAAAAAGTATGTAGCAAAAATATTACACTGAGGAACTACGATAAGTTTCATGTACATACAAAACACATCATAAGGTTTTATATCCTAAGTTTCAAAAGTGCAGCATAAATAGAGAAACTTGGCTTCGGCTCAAAGATAGATGAAGCCTTTTCTGGTTTGTATTAGTTAGTAGTTAGTTAGTTACTTAGTGCGTGTGACACTTTTTGTTCCATTACAGGCTCAGAAGGCTACTTCGACTTGCAGAAGTGCATATAAACAGTTTTACCGCTAACAGTTGCCCATCCTGTGTGGATGAAATAATTTAATCTCTGTTAAATTAACGTAACTCTGCACAGTGTAAAGGATTTAACAAAATCTCTGCCATTTATTTACTCTAGCGCTACATTTGAAGCGAAGAAAATGTTCTTCGTTAACGTTAGACCACTAAAGTGTATTCGTTTATATTTCTGAATGAAGCTTTTCGTATTATTTTAATTATCAAGTTATAAACTAGTATTTCAATATACTACGGCAAATTTGTTATAACACCTGAATTGCTAATCATTTTCATCAGGCAGTATACACATGAATTACAAAATGATTTAATCTATTTTTGACATTTAACTTGTGTGTTTTGTTCTTATATCCATTTAGGAGTAAATTTTTGTTCTTCTATAAATTAAAAATATGTATATACATTAATTTCGATATACACAAATATTGTTAAAATATTATTTACCTTACTTTTGACAGAACCTAGATACTAATATGAATTTGTTATCTTAAAGTAACGTAATCCATTTCTCGGGTAAATAATATCCTATATATAATTTATGCATAATTATGCCAAGTATATACAACATATAAATAAAAAAAATGTTTTGGGCTGAATACAGATAACAAAGCCTTCATAAAATTAAAAAATAACATCCAATGTATAAAGCCTGTTATGACGACCCGCGTGGCGTAATGGTTACCATGCCGGACCGCCGTTCGAAGGGTCCTGGGTTCGATTCCCAGCGA
>DWJN01000250.1:0-27392 GCA_018248895.1 Carystus phorcus
ATAAACCTTCCTCTTCAATCACTCTATCTATTAAAAAAATCGCATCAAAATCCGTTGCGTAGTTTTAAAGATTTAAGCATACATAGGTATATAGGGACATAGAAAGCGACTTTGTTTTATGCTATGTAGTGATAACAATATTAAAAAATAAAATAAAAAAATATACATAGATTATAAAATATCAGTTATTGACACTGACATATTATAATCACGTTGGTCAAGTGTAGTAACATTACAGATTACCATCAAAGTTATCAAACATACAACTTCCTTTTGCCAATTGGCACATTTAATCGAGCCCAATCTGCGACGCTACCCGAATTTTATTAACCCGAAGCGTTTTAAAAAACGAACCCATAATCGCAGCAAGCCCCGAAGCGATCATGAGGCCTCATGAATATGTTTATCACTTCGCAACACTTGTCGGGAAGCAGCTGCCAATATAATAATTGTTACTTATGATTTGGAAATGAGCATATACTTATGTGAATGCACCCTTAACACGCAATATTCAGTTCCGTGAAATATTGATAAATTCTAGAGCGAGTCCAATAGAAATAGAAAACCTGTTTTTCGCCATGGATTAAAAAAAAGAAAAGAAAAAAAACAGAAAAAAGTAACATAGAAAAACAACAAATGAAAATAAAGCAGAATAAGTAAATACTTAGATATTTTATATTTTTAGAAATAATTGCAACTTTTAACATTTTGATATTCTTAAATATGTAGTTATAAAATATAATTAAAGCAACTTTGCTACTGCGTGATGGTAGTTCATAGGTAAGATAAAAAATAAATTCTATTAACATCTATGACGGAAGATGCAATATTGCAGTATGTTAAATGTAACAGGTAGATACTTTTTAATCAGTTCTTGTCTATTGTTATTTAATAGGTAATTACTAAATTTAACCAATACATGAATACTTGTAAATATTTAAACCGTAGATATGTATATCTAAATTTCACATAACTAACATAACTTAATCAACATAAGAAACTTAGATAACGTTAGTCATATTTTCGTATTTTATATTATTATTCATTCATAGTAACATTAAAAGTTAGTTAAAAATGTTAACACGCATCATTGGTAGGTAGCATGTTGATACAATTTGCCGTGTCTCGAAATAGTTGATAAGAAACCGCGTACAGATTCTTCATCGATGTTTTTACAGGCATTACTATGAGCACGTGTTCGCGACGTTCAGCAAAAGGCGGACGGCTGTTTTCCGTGTATTTTCTGGTTGAGGGCGTACGGGGAACGAGCGGGGAGGGGGACGACCGGCGGCAGATGCGCCGCACAGCGCCATCTAGCGGGAGCGCCGTCGCCAGGTGTGCGCGGCCCGCACCGCGGCTTCCACCCGCCCTCAGTCCGCCGTCACGCACCGCCGCGATCACACGTAACTACGGCTACCACACGCCGGTCGCACGCGCGCGCGTTTCGAACGTAGTGCACGATACGATACCCGACCGGTTCCCGAAGCCGATGAGCGCGACCAGTGACACCTCTAGTGCTGTGTGACTCGCAGTGAAACGCTCAGTGGAGACATGTGCAAGTGATGGATTACTTATCCGCCGCCGTCGAGTGCTGACGGGCTCCCGTTCCCGTGTATGCTCAGGCGCCGCTAGCGGACGCGCCAGCATGCGCGCCCCCGCGGTGCTCGTCGCCCTGCTAGGGTTTCTACCCCAGGTACGGCACCGCCACCGATATGGAAGCCGCGAGCCAGTTTGTTTACATTTCGCACGAAGCGAGCTCGCGAATCGAGCGCCGGTAAGCTCGAGGCCGCTCCGTCCGCACGACACTCACTTTCCCACGAGCGTGGCGGAGTCCGAGCTCCCTAGATCGTCCTGGATAGTGGAGAGGGTGTAGGTTAGCCGAGTCGTGACCGGCTCGAGCCGCCCGGAATCGCGTCTGTGTGTGTTCGATACGTTTACCGGCGAGTACCGTCGTACATAGTTATAAAGAAAGTTCAGGTTTTACGGGCGGCGCGCGGGGTCAGCTAGGTCGCGAGCCTCCTCGTTTAAAATTAGATGCATTCCGAGGCTTCGCGATGAAGTGCATTTCCAAAAGGACGAACCCGCGGCCGTCCGTGCTAGGAATAGCTTGGAGACGAGTCGAGTCTGTGGCTTCAAGGCGCGATATTTCTGGCAGGGTTAGTAGTCCGGTCTAGTTCGTAAAGTTGACCGTCGCTAATCGCTAAACAACGCACCATGAAGTAGTACGAAATAACCTCTTACTGGTTAAAACTTTGACTCAAAAAGTTGACACGCTCGTATAAAATTCATCGGGGTCTTTGATCTTTGAAGAGTTCATAATACATTTAACAATGAGGGCAGCGTCTAACTGGTAGTAATTGACCTGTTTATACAATACTTTTATTTAACATTGTCTAACTCCAAGGCAACTTTATACCTACCCAATTAAAGACTTAAAAAAGCTAAATTCTAAGTTAAAGTAAAATCGATAACACAATAATTTTTTAACCCTCGACTTCAACAACGTATAGTAATTACTTAGTTATTTTATTAACGAGTACGTAGGTACTTTATTACACGAAATAAAATGTTCTTCAAATGCCAGTAACTAAAATAACTAATCTATTGATCGTAAGAATAATAAACACTTGCAACTTAGTAGGTATTTGTTTATTTTTATTATTGGTAATAAGCACCGGAATGAAACGTTTGGTGAATCACTACATCGATGCGCCCGCTTTCCCAATCGGCTGATCCTACGCTTTGCTAATTCATTATAGAGGCAGCATAAATTATACTTACGAAACTTACTGGATCTAAACAAAATGTCAGCCCCTAAAATCGATTGTTCGTAGTGACTCCCGCTATGTTACCGGCCCCGAAGTAATAGCACAATTCGCGAGGGAACAACCATTCATTCCCTATGCGTACGCGCAACCGTAGAACTACTCATTTATTAATGTGTTCGCATGTCCCGTTACAACTTACCAACACAAACACATTTAATACACACATCACAAAACGATGTATTTAACCGGTGTCGGAACATCATCTCGCAGCACTTTATCGTGTGATTTTAGTGAACTTTTAGCAGGTCCATTACAGTTCAGTTATTGTTTTTGTACTCGACAGGATGCAGTGAAATTACTTGAGACAATATGTCAATTAATTATTAACGACATGCATGTAAAGCGTCGTTTTGTTCACTTTGTCAAGTATCTTTCCTGTCTGTGCAGGTGACTCGTATGTAATGAATGAGAAAATTCCTTAATACCTTTTAAAAGTTTATAAAGTTGTTTCTTATATAAAAAGTTATATATCGTTGAAGCGAAATACGTTTACAACACGGTGTAGTAATAAAGACATCGCGAGACGTCTGAAACTGATTTATATGTTCATTCTAACCTCGACGCTCTCTTCTCACGAGCGATCGTAACATTCGTAACATCTACTCTCATGTTATAGATTCGGTGCAACTTGGTGCGTGAGCCCAAGTCACTATATACATTATGAATGAACGCGTCGCGATAAAAAATGTTGTTTTGCACCACTGTACTGGACTGGTTTGTCCTGCCCGGGGCCGTGCGT
This sequence comes from Carystus phorcus, assembly GCA_018248895.1. Taxonomy (NCBI): domain Eukaryota; kingdom Metazoa; phylum Arthropoda; class Insecta; order Lepidoptera; family Hesperiidae; genus Carystus; species Carystus phorcus. The sequence continues at coordinate 3,568 of DWJN01000250.1, forward strand.
CGCCGTGCATTGATGTAATTGTCCCGGCTGCTCCTTATAACGTCCGATACATCCGCAGGATTCGCCGTTCGCATTATTCCTTTTTACTACAGAAGCTCGGTCGATCGGATCGCGTGATCGTCGGAAACGTCGGATACACGTCTGACCAAACCGCAACCGAATAATTTCCAATTTCCATTTTATACAAATAATTCACCGAAGGCCAACGCCTGAGATATAACTCGGAACCGATAAATAATTCCAGTGTACCGCAAATGGTCGCGATACTTTTTGTGCGCGACATGGCTGTTTTAATGTTGAGATTGTTGAGGCGCCTGTCCAGTATCCAGCGGTTATCTAGGACATCGCATGTCGGAGTTGGTATGGAACGTGGACGTTGTTGCGTTAGTGATATAATCGATAGGTTGTATTTCAGCGCGTTCGTTACGTGTGTACACGCTCGGCGGCCCACATTGCAAGCAGGTGCGAGTAATGGCTCTCCAGACCCTTAACATCTGCTTTTTTCATAATTTACGTACACAAATTCTAATTGCCGCCCGATGATTTAAATTTAAACGGGTTCGTTATCACTGCTCTCCGGCTTAATTGGCACTTTTATTACTCAAATCGCCATAATAAACGCGCTCAGCTGGTTGACAGTTCTGTTAGCCGGTGACGTCGGTGCTACGTGGCTACAGCTTAGCTGTATCTGCCACCTGTCCTCCACACCTGTCTGTAATAAATAAACTACCAAAAGTTTTCTTAAAAGAAATCGTTTGATATGCGTCTAAGTATGCAACTTGTTTGAGGGCGCACCTGTACTGTATGCGAGTAAATGTTGCTGTTTGCTAAGTAACTCAAAGTAGGTATAATCAAGAGAAAATGTTTCTTAAAAATTGTTTCCTTGTCTTGTTCATACAAATGTGTTTGACAGGAAAATTGTCGAAATCACCGAAAAGGCTGACAATCTTCGTAAAGTGGCTATTACTAGTTCTCTCAGCAATCATGTTAATAGCTGCAATGGCCGATTCGGCTCCAAAAAGAGTCATTTGGCGTACAGTCGCACGTATTTTCACAACGGCACAATAATAATTAATCGTCATATGTCATGTTGGTCGCAATAAGCATTTAAGTATGTGAAACCATTTAACCCTGTTATAATTTCGTCCATTGTCCGACGCGGTTTTGTTCTATGTGAACTGACTCAATTACGAGAGCTCCTTATACGAAATCTGTATAATCGTCGGTTTTTAACTGCCTAACTATGAGAAACTTCAGTTTTGGATGTATTGTGTGATGAGGCTTTGTAATGATTGGGATCCAACGCAATATGTGCGTCACCACTATTGTTAGGGAAAGCCGAGTAAACCAACTAATCTATTCGACGAATCCATACAAACTATCTCCATACTTTAAGTTTAATAGATTTAAATAATCAAACACTTCGATCGACAATTGTAATGATTGACGAATCTATTGTCCATACAACGAGGCAGTCACGCATCAAAAGAGATTTATGTCGACCATTTCTTTGATTGCAGCTCTTTGAAATAATTTATGTTTCCTTTTCATTCCGACCGGACGTTTAATTGATTCTCGATCCTGTAAAAACATGGGCCCCATTGATCAGATTACGCAATGCCGCCAAACTGGATGCTGAGGGAAGTTTGTATTATGCATTATTTATAAACACGCATACTCCATCGGTTGTTTCTCCCGCGTTTAGGTGCGATGCGATCGGATAATTGGACCGGCAAATCTCAGAAGACTTACATGTGGCGTGTTTTACTTTATAAAAAATATAATACTAACCTACAGTTTACACTTTACTGTTTTTTCGATAAGGGATAATTGTTACTGTACTGGACTAATATATTAACTCCAATATATTAAAAAGTACGAATTCCTAGATGTCACTTATTCTCAGGTGACTTTTCCAAAATGTTTCAATAATTTTAGATAAAATTTATTTGATTTGCAAAATGATTAATTATTGACGTCGTAACAATAAATTAGTAGCTGGGATGCTTGTACAATTTCGTAATTTATAGCATACCAGATTTGTGTGTTGGTAATTCACCGGTAACCTTCTAATTTAAGGTCCCATTGTTCAGTGAGGCTGTCTAAATTATTAAATTCCGAATTGGGTAAATGTGTCAGCGATGCTGGCAACACTGTAGATTGTGCAATGCTCCAGGCATAGAGAAGAGATGAGTCGAGCCTGTGGGTTGCAAGTTAAGGCCATAGATGACAGTGAACACATAAAACTTCTCTGTAACGACTAATTACTCTGTGTAGGCGACGCGTAAATTGATAACCCTGTAATAGTTATTTTACACTATAAAACTCTCCATTTAAGGATAAACACTCGTAGTAAGTTGGTGATGAAACTTTTAAAATGCAATTTTAAAACAATTTGCAGGCGTAAAAGTGGCAATTTAGTAATGATGAACGTAATAGTTTCGAACATTGGCGCTTTATAAAACTATTGGTTGGTAATTTCAACAAATTAAAAGAAAAAACACTGTAATAACTAACTAATTTAACACAAGTACACTGTAGTATAATCCATAGCTGTTACATATAAAAGTATTAAAGTCACCATATCCCATCCTTGTAAACTAATAGACAAATTGTTATTAGGATAGGCGCGCGAGATAACCGAATGAAATCTTTTATCTTGTTAAAATTCTTTCATGTACTTCAACCAGAAACTATTTTAATAAGTTCCGTGTCGGGTGCCCGACAACAGGTTCACACGTATAATCCCTATAGCAATCCGACCAAGAAGATCTGGTTTACGATACGATACAAAAGTACTTCTTACTACACGACTCAGCCGATCATACCATACAACTAACACCGACGCACGAAATCTCAATTCGCTTGCGCAACGCGCTTAAATAACCGCAAAATACCTTATTATGCGCTTTCCATATACGTTCCAGGCAATCTAGGGGCCCATTACCTCCCTCGCTCATGATTCTCCGTTAATTTCGAATTTCGAATTCCACTAGATCGTATGTTTCTTTTCTTTTATCCCTGTGCAGCTGCCAGCGAAACTAACAGAACACAAAGAGATTGCGACTTTTGTCGCGAACGTCGAATTTCCGAACGTTTTGTTCGCTTTAAGACGAACGAGTGTCCTTTTATTTTGTGCGCAAAGACGTTCCTTGAAACGGAACGCCTTTTGTTGCGAACCCGGCGTGCGTCCCCTCTGCACAATGAATTGAAAAGTCTAGTTATTCTCGAAAGTCAGGTCAGGAAACCAATTAGCGTTGAACGATCGACATCAGCTGTGGCCAAACCGATTTTTTTCACGACGCAATTAAAACTATCCTCTCTCATTATAACCGTTTAAGCATAACTTCAACATGTGTACCGAAAAACAAAAATTTTTCATTAAAAATAAATCATACCGGCTCGCGGATTCCAAATTTAAATGTCTGATTGCGAATTAAATGCAGTGGCCACATCGTCGCGCTATAATAAGACTGTGTTTGGGTGTTTATTTTAACACATTTCGCGCGTGTATAACGGCCGAGATGAAAAACATTCCCCTGTTTCATTATTTGAGCTATTTTTAGACTCGGCGCAACCTGCCGACTGGACGAGTGTTTACTCTGTTGGCTTACTTACATACAATGATGCTCATATTATTACTCCTTAACTAGGCATTACCCTATGTAATATGTCAGTCAGAAATCTTCGGCTTTAAGGTACTCTATGGTTTTGACGCTGAAGCGTGTGTATACATAAATCACAACGTCAAAGCAATTTGGGATAAAGTATGTGTACAAACGATGGTCATATTGTAGCGTAATTAAAATGATTGGAATTAATGCAAAGCGATATGTTAACGGAGATTGTGTTGCGAGATAGGCGATTAGGTACTCAAAATCAATTTGGACGGTTTTGTTGAGCTTGCGCCGGCGCAATTAATGTTACGTGCCAGCGTTGCTTTCCAAAGTGAAAAAAAATTGATGTTCACGACTACACGTCGAATGCATTAAATGTTAAGTCGTATGTTAAATAAATGAGATACACGCGTAGCTTAATTCATTATTATACGTGGCTTACGAGCTGTAATAAGTAAATAGTCGTTTCCTATACGATTGATAACTAAAACCTGTCGCAAGATTTAGTTATACAAACAAGACGTCATTGGTGTTCTCACGACAAATTTCTACTTTATTATCCGATTAAGTTTTATTAATTCATATTAATGATATTTAAAACTATGCTCATTAATCCGTAGCAAAAATAAATCTTTACGACTTAGACATTTAAAGGTTAGTTTACAGACGGTTTTAATAACTCATAAATAACTCAGGACTTGTAACTAAGAAACAGTTAACGCTTAGCGTCTTTTAAAAGATGAACTAAAACATCAATCATAGAATCATCGCATCAAATCGCCCCGAGGTATTATAAAACAACTTATCCGGTAGTCGGGAAGTATTATTTAATTGTTAATCTGTGGTCGCCCTAGGCTGGGCCACGCCGCCATGTTTATTTTCGCTATAAACTTTAATTACAATAACCTATAATTTAGTTCCAAATCTTGAACTTTGAAATGAAATGCTTTAATTATAAAGGTTGATAAATCGGTAAGCAACAATTTATTATAATCTGTGCTACTACCTCCTTTGATAAACAATGTAGTGAAAAAAGGGGATGTTTAGAGTGCCCGCATGTTTTTGGTCCGTTTTTTCGGTTCCGCTTGTACCTGATCCACGTGGAGATCGCTTGTCCTTCTCCTTTGTTCGTGTATAAAGCGAGAGGGATATAGTTTTGCGCGGATGAGAGGTGAATTCAACCCCTAACAAGGCAGGAAGTTGGTTGAAATCTGGTGTCGTTTTTACGTCCTTCTTTGTTTAAACTGTGGTTAATTTTTCAAATCCGCAGACTTACCCTCTGGTTTATAGATAAGCTATGAATGATTCATTGTTCTTCATTTTCTTTTTAATTTTTGACAAGTTCAAAAGCGAGTTCATTGAACGTGAGAATCTAATTGTTTATCTTAATTAGTTTATAAGTTACTTTTCCACGCTGATGTAAATTGTTAGGAATAATTGCCGTTACACAATTACTCGGAATTTTTTTACAATTGTGTCCAAAAGTTTTCTTGAAAATTTTCTTTTTTTAAAGTCACGTGCAAAATACGGTTACCGTACTTTCGAAAAACAGTTCTGTCAATTTCCTTCGACATCCGTTCCGTGAAGGTACAGTTTTATTACAGTACTTAATAAATCGTTTGACGGAAAGCGCAGGAAACAATATATTTTTTCACTGTTTATGAACACGAGACATCGTGGCCGGTAATGATTCGCTAAGACGGGCACCATAACTTAATACATACCACTTCCTTCCGATACCTTATAATAACTTCCACTTTCGAATTTCATGTTAGGAACATCTTTTTTATTTTACTAAATTCAAGCGTTCCAAGTATATCCAGCCAGTAACAAAACTTTCAAATTCAATTTACGAATGTATGTTTCGAATTATTTGTGTTCATTCGATACAAAAGCAACTATGCGCATAATTACCATAAACTAAATGCCAGCGACGAGTTAGTTAATTAAAAATAATATTCAATGTCCGCTATTCATAGATAAAAAATAAAAAAGTACGTCTCGCGTACCTACTACAAAAAGATGTTTTTATTAAAGATGGCACTTTGTACGTCGGTTAGCACAAGGTGGTATTATTTACAAAGTGTTACCTCTTCCCTAATGCATTGCTAAACCAGTTGATCCCACATGCAACCAACTGCGCATTCTTTATCAGGCAAGGGTTCAACTCAGGGTTGCCATATCAAATGCTAACAATCTACTGCATTCGTTTTGAACAAACCATACTAGCTTTTATTCAATACGTAAAACAATAAAAAAAATTAAATTAAAACATGCTAATCTTTGAGTTAAGTCATATGCGTTAGGTCATCAATGAATGTAATATTTACTTGAAATTTATTTTGGTTTTGTTAAATTATGTAATGTTCTGTCAGCCCTAGGCTACTCGACTCCAAAGGGTAGCTATTATTATTCATATAGCAAAAAAGGGAATTCAAACTATTCTGTTGACGACGTATCCTTCAACAGGCTTAAATCGATAGCATTTTACAAAAAACATCGTTTAAAACAACGCTGGGGGGCGAGTTATTTGTTAACTAGTAACCCAAAAAGAAAGAAAATTGTAAATAAAAAAATAAACCATAATTTCGTCATTCATCATAAACGAGTTCGAATTTAGAACCGGGCTAGGGGTGTCACCACCCCACGTGGCCACCCCATTTTTAACCGACCTACATCGACTGGCCAGTATAACCGTTGATGTGTGTGACAGTTGCACAAATAAAATACACACACTAACACATTTTGTTTTATAGTGTCGAAATAATATAATAATTAACGTTTAAACCATTAAATCATTAATACAAAATATGAACTTATGAAGAAAATCGATACACTAAAATTGGATTAGTTAAGACAGTAAAGAAGATCACTAAAAGGACTGGACTAGGACTAAATTAGAAAAAAATAAGACTAAAGGACTACGCCCTCGCTTCGCTTCATGAAACCTCTACTCAAGAAACTCAACATAAAAGAACTAATATTTTCTTATTAATAACTATTTACTAAACTCCCATCTAGTCTCCTCTGACACTGTCTCTAATGATAAACTTAATGTTTATTCATTAATTAATTTACGCTTTCCAGCCGAACAAAGCCGTCTCATTTAGTAGTATATATCGTTAGCATCTTTATCGTACTAAAACATATGTATCTATGTAGAATTATTTAAAAAAAAGACTTATTATCAAAGTTAATAATAAACTCAAATACGTGATATTCATATATTTCTAAATCACTGATATCAACAACAAAATAAAATATCTTACATAATACCCTAGTCGGGAATCGAAGCTGGGAATCTACTCATCACTACCAATTGGGATATAGGGATAAGCAGTCAATATCTCAACAGGATCAATAGCAGTTGTGCAAATACAGGCTGTTTGCAGATCACATCTGCGGCCGACGACTGATATAGCTAGCTCGCCTGTTTGTGTTGTCACTTTGTTGATAAATTGTTCTAAGCTATACCCAGACATTTGTTTAACGTTAATGATATTTGTATTTGAAAGCTCTGATATTTAACAGTTTAAAGATTTGATAATTAAGGAGAGAAAAGTGTGAAGTTTCCGTTATAAAGAGGTTTCCGTTACGAATGGGAATAGAAAAAAACAAATGATTTGGTTATAAAGAATCATCAGGTGGTTTGCATATTACATACATGAGAAAAATGAATTTTTAATTGCTTTATTAATGGTACATAAGACACTTTAACATAAGCTTTCAATTCACATTGGCATTTGGGTTAAATCTAATGGTATTATATCTTTGTTGCAGGTGCTGACATCTGGTTCCTTCGAGCTTAGGATAAAAAGTTTTACGAACTCATTGGGTAGGTTAAATAGTGGTCAGTGCTGTGATGGTTCCTCGAATAGTGATGCGCCGTGTTTGGCGCCGTGCAGGACTAAATTCCGAGTGTGTCTCAAGATTTATCAAGCTAATATCGATACCACATCCCCGTGTACGTTCGGTGATATAACGACACCAGTGTTGGGTGGGAACTCTTTGGACGTGCCTAACCTCAACGTGGAAGGATTCAGCAACCCCATCGTGTTCCCGTTTGACTTCACGTGGCCGGTAAGTCTCGTTTCGCTAATGTTATATTAATTTATTATCTGTGCTTAGATGTGGATAATTCGTCCAGTTGATTTCATCGCGCTAGTAAAATCAATAGATCATTAAAGAAGCATTAAGTAGCAACCCTACGCCCATAAATCAACGTTCGTTGCCACCAACATTCAAATTCTAATAATCCACACGCAGGCCACTACGAGCCATCTCGTTCGCCCGTAAATAATAGTAAAAAAGAAATTACGGGATTCCATATTCAAATTTGACAGAAGCGATGACGATAAGAATACTCGATGATTTAACGAGCCAGTGCGTGGGAGGATTACAGCGTTCAATGGTTCATTTTTAATTAATTATGAACTCGGTCGCCGTATGACCGAGCGTATGTTATTAGGCGCACTTGCCAGAGTGGCTAGCTCAGTTTCATTGTGGCCTTCTCATCTCCATCCGCGATTAGAGCGGCTGGCGGGAGTCGTGATTCGATATTGTAATTACCAGTTATTTATTTACTTGCGTTCAGATCTATCTCGATTCCAAGGATAACGGACATCTTAATTGGAACTTAGTTACGGTTATTTCGCCTACGTGAATCTCCTATAGTTTACCCACGATCCATTGTGGACACTCGCTCGGAGAAGTGTTTGTGTTTTATTTAGCGGGCCGCTTCAAATGTCGTACCGTCTCGTAATGTTTGAGCAAACAATCGCTCCTAGGCCGGCTTGCACAAGCTCGGACCATCTGGAGAAAACGTGACATTCGGTAACTGAGCAGGTAAAGGTAGGCACAACACGTGGATAGACGAAACTATAAACTTTTTTCGAACGTGGATGTACGTCCGGTTTCTACTGGCAGTTTCATTCCATTTGAATTGGTGCTAAATTGAAACTTCCTCTTTAAATTCACATAGTCCTCCATACAGACATTGTGACACGATCAATTGAGCGAAAGCGACGCGAAATAATCCCCCGTCTATCGAATTTCAGTGACAGGTTAAGCTTAGATGAAAGCCGTCGAATCGACGCCATATGCCGGTTATCTTATTCGACGTTGCGGTGAAACATCTCCCATATGCCGGAGCAATATGCCGATGGAATTTACAGTGTAGATATGCGCCATACGCATCGCGACCTTTACCGGTTGTGCTAGCACAACTTACGGTCACGAATTGCCGGGCGCGGCATTCGACTATTACGCCCTAGACAGACTTCGCTTTTTTGCAGAGGTCATCGGATGAGGCGTTATAACAACGCAATTAAAACGAAACCACGCAACGAACGAGTGAACTGCGAGTGTGTTTTGTATCTTTGTACATTAAATTTACTCTTCAGTGGCCAGCATCACAATATTTTGAAACATGAGGCGCTCGGTCGCGAGTCGCGGCGCGCTAACGGTGCCTATATCTCGTTTCAGCCCTGGAGATGTGGTGCGACCCAACTTTTTATCACATAATCCCCGTGAAATAAATCGACTACGAAGCTTGCACGTAGATCTGACCCAGCCGATAATAGGTCACGAGAATATTAATATTACTGACAACATCGAACAGTAAAATTACAAGTAACGCGGCGCGGGAGTTAACGACGCGTAGAAACGATTTATCATACAGCGTTTAAGAAAGAGATGGCTCACTCCAAAAAGAAATCTCATTTGTATTCAAGCGTTCGGCTCACCGGGGCTGCGTTCGTTTTACTCTTAAACAATTTGTGTTTGTAAATCACAAGTTTATATTGTAATACGCTTTTGAGCTCCGTTAGACGGTCCGGATGTCGCAGACCGGATTAGAGCTCTCACATACGGGTTTTTTAAATTGTTACTCACGTGTTCAGTAAAGGTTACCGGTTCTAGAGTAACTGCCCTCGTAGCCGGGGGTGTAAACCCTGCGGCGTGGCGGCCCATTCAGAACGGGACCGTTATGTAAACGTTTTAGCGCGAAAAAATATCGAACACCAATTGTTTTTTAAAAAACACCTGCCAGCGAGAGACAGAGATGACTGCAAATGTCAGTGTTTCTGTTTCCGCGCGTGCATGCCCCGAGTTGCCCGGGCGTTCATTCGCTAGCACGCTGGCCCTGAACTATACTTTTTATGGATTAAACATAGATCCGTATTGCGTTAGAGGTTACTCATCGTCCCCTTTGTTACGTTTGTTATCTCACTAAAATGTCTACATCTTATTGTTTTGAAGTTTATATAAAAACTCGATCAATAGTTAATTTCGTTTCGAACAAAGTCACAATTACGCGGCTATTCAGGTGTTGATTGTGTATCGACGTCGTTTTATTTGGTTGTAAATGTGGTAGTCCGACAAATATTTCCTCAATGTGAGAACCTGGGAATGGGTCGGGCGTTTTGGCAAGTCATTTTCCCACAAGGCTCGACGAAGGTCGGCCCACGCCGGGCTACAAAAACAACTCAATGCACCGCCTTAAGTGACAGTAACAACTTGACAATCAATTATCTGTCCCATTTTAAACCTATGTAAACAGAAAAAAAAGCTTCTTTATTTTTTATTTAATCTTCGCGCGCAAAATCAAATTTGGAACAAATTTCTTTGAGTATTGACAGTTACTATAACAACTTGAAAGTATTCTTTTTTTTTTTAATTTTTGGGCGCTAAAATTAAAATTAGAACGTCACCATATTCAAATAAACACCTTAAAAGTGTTCAGTGTTGCAAGCTCCGGAAGGAATTAATGTCAGTAGCTGGCACCATCAGTTTTATCATTTTTTACTGTGAGACGCCAGCAAGAACTAGCGTGCTTGGACTTAATTAAGGTTAATTAAATCAAAAGAATCGAGCGGTTTAATCACTTTTGTGTTCGGTTCCGAAACAGCAAATATGTAGCCGTGACGGCCATACATTAGTTATAAATTTATAAGGAGTGTCGAAATGAATATTGCAGGTTCAAATGCATTCAATATGATTAAACTCCTTAATGAAATTATTTATTACTAGTAGCAGTAAAATTGATGGGATTATATTTTACTTCGTTCTTCACTATAGTTCTCAAATATACGAATAAAACTTATATAAACAAATGACGTATGTAAGTACATAAAGTACTTGATTAATGCATACGGGCCGTTTAATGAAGAAACTCGCGTCTTTATTGTGGAACAAGTAGACTAAGCAACGGCGTAACTAATTCTAGAGATTGTTAGTTATTTTGCATGTTTCGTAAATAGTTGCACGCTCTATATAATAGCAAAAATTTAAATGAAAGTGTAGCATCTCCCCGCTCTAAACCGGTGTCGACATCGTGTGTACCTTATGTGTATGTTATTTCGCGGAAATTAACGTTACATTGACGTCACAGTTGATCCGAATCGCGATATAGAACTGTAACACATGGCGTCGATCGAATACCTTTTTAATCCATTGTCGCGTGTGAACCTCGTCAGTTCTTGCGGCCCTAGCTTCTCCTTTAGAAAGTAATTAAGAATCCATACGCGCGTAAAAACGCTTCACCTTCACGAATTAGAACAGCTTACGCGATTCGGGCGCGTATCATTAGTTACGAACGAATTGTAATCGTTATACATTACGTAAGTTTTCGATCGAAAACGGAAAACGCGAACCTTCGCACGGATCATCAAGTTATTACTGCACAGTAACGCGATACGAGCCTCGGTTGTCGAACAAACTTCCGTCTGCGGCGTTTTTGTCCGAGCTCTTAATAATTTCCTTTATCTCAATCCGCTCGCGCCGGGAACCTCTTAAAATACTTACCCCTACATCCGCTTCTTTTAATAATCTTCTGAAGCTATGGAATGCCTCATTCGATCTTGTTCCCTCTTCGACACCGTCTTTTATCTCTTCTGCGACGAGCAATTAATGTTGGACAAAAAAATGATTGCGAAATGAAATTCCACGTAAGAGTAGATCGGGGTCCGTGAGGTTTTTACTTTACGTGTCGTAAGTCTCAAATTTAAATAATCGGAGCGTGTATAATTATTCCGGTTCCATTGTTCGGAGCCACTGAGCAGGTATTCAGCAACTATCAATTAACGATAGTTATTTCAAGACGTGTTACTTATCGTATCGCCTAAATAAACTTAACTATCGCACAATAAACTCTACCCAATTATTCCGAGTTCTCGGGCGCTAAAATAACATCGCATCGACAGAAACCGAATAGTCCGATCGTAAATAGCGATTAGTCATAGACGAGGAGATAAAGAAAATAAGCTCATCAGCAGCATGAATAGACAATAAAATTTACCGGTCTCGTTCTTACGAGTTACGAGACCACTCGGCAGCGCTAAGAAAACACTCCCTTTTTAAAACGAACGCTCATTTACGGTCAGACACAAGCGATTTAACTACTCTCCAACATTTACGGCTAATAAATCGTTCAAAGGAACCGATTTAATAAGGCGGTCGAAATGTAATTTGCGAATGATTTTTGTATGACAGGTGCTTTATTGACACAGTTGAGTGATGTCGGATAGATTAAAAATGTAAAAATCGAATTATATCTCGTTGTAATTTATCTGTAATCGGATTAGAAGTTGAAGTCAGTTTTTGTTGGATTGCAGCGGCGGTTCTCACGTCTGGAGGGTTCGAGCCCTCAAATCTGCAATGATGAAATTCCTCGCGTTCCCGTCTTTATTCATCACACGCGCGCACTTTCTAGGAATCCTGACTCGTATCGCTGCTCACATGCTCCGACCGTATCCGCGACCGCGCGAATAAATCGCAGCCATTATTTAGTATGGGAGGTGGCGCGGTACTTACGTGCGTCTTGGATACTTCGGCGAATTTATAGGCGTGTCAAAGGCCGTCATAGTGAGAACTGCCGTGAACTAAAATCACTTCGAATTTTATTTACATGTGACAAATTGAGACGATATAATCGTACCATTGAGTATTCAGCGCTTGCGAGAACCGTTCGAGATTAACGAGATTAAGATTAACGCTCGATTTGGTGTTTGAGCGGTTTTCAGTAAGTTTCCTACGACGTGTTAAGAATACATTTGCTAGTAAATTCAATACATCGATCCCACGGTAAAGGTATGCAGATTAGTAAAAAAACTTTGTTGATAAGTATCAAAAACGAATCATGTCCAAACTTGTATCGGGAGGCTGCGCGTCATCCTACGATCCGGATGAACAGATCAGAAGGTTTTTGATGTGGTTTCGGTTTCAACGCTCTACCCTTCTCATGCTTATCGGCCGATCTACGGTGAGCGGGGGCCGTCTCCCGAAATTTGTTAACTCCGCTTTTATTTTTTAATTCTTATGCTTCATTCAAATCATTCCGTTGTTTATGGCCGACATTTTCATTTTTGGAATTCTCCGGACCTGAATCTCCGTCTGAATGCCGGCGATGCCATGTGAAATTAAAGGTAGTATTCGTTTTTCACTTGGCCCGTTTGAAAGTCCCGAATTCCGCGTGCGGTGTCGCTTTTTTTCACGATAGTAATTGAAGGTAATAAATTGTTAATAGCTGTGTGACGCTGATGCCGCTAGTTGTAATGTTTTAATGTTTCGTATGATATTCGTCACAGATATATAAACCCGAATGTTATACTTTCGAGTTACGACCGCCTTTTCGAGTTTAATGTTTCTCAGTAATGACGTTGGAGTAATTAATCCTTTCGAAATGAAGCTCTGTTAGTTTTTTCGGCTGGTTACTTCTGTTTACTGTGTCATTTGGACTGTTTGTGGCAACACTGAAGTTTTATCGTCGAAATAAAAGCTATTTCTTTGTAATTGCCGTGTGAATATGTTTTAGATTGTTTTTGTAATTTGACAGTATCATATAACATAGTCTATATATATAATATAAAATGCATAACTTATAATTTTTAGGTTTCGAATTTAAACACATTTTAAATAATACTTGGACACTCTCTTAACCAAACTATCAGACATTTTTATAAATGACTACCAACATAATAAACATAAACCGATTCTAAACTCCACTTATTTTAAAACTGTAAGAAATGTGTGTAACAAAATTAACAAAATCGAAATTTATGCGTTATCTGTGAACAGTTTTAGCTTTTAAAAAGCTCTTCATCAAATACGCGGCGTATAAATCAGTCGCTGGCCGAATACCAAACGCGTTATCAACCAATGATTTAAACGTTCCTTTTTCAAATTTACGCCTCCATTAAGAATTTAAAACGTTAGTACATTTGAACTCGAACAAAGAGGATTTCTCTCGATTCACGATTTGAATTTGGAACGTCATAAGTTCACATAGGTCGCTTGCTTTGAAAACGCCTCACTTTTGTCTATATGCACTGCGCAGACGTGCAAGTATACCAACAAGTATTATCCTCCCAAGTTGAGATGTCAGCGCCAACTATGGAACATCTACTAACAATATTACATCGGAATTCATTCACATAACTGGCCCGGTCCCACTCGCCATAGTTACTCGTGTTTACCACGAAACTGCTTAGCATTCTAACCGAATGCACGTGTACTGTCGCCAATAAACCGTCGACCTGGATTTTTTTTGTTCGAGAATTTGTACACGAAATCTCTCATTCACACGGCTACTATTACGTATTTAGATGTGGACATAATATTGATAGTACATTTATATGATTCATCGGGTCAATGTTTTGCGATGCCAAAATAGAATGAGATAAACTTAATTAACCATTAATAATTTGGATTAAAAGCGATCCACACGCTTCATTATACACGCTACATACTGGCAGACATCAAAATTTGCATATCTTTTCATTTGACGTACGATGGTCACTCCATTTAGGTACATAGCTATACATATAACTTAAACTGTTAATCATTGAAATTTAAACTTTATTCTCGTGCAGTAACATTTAAATTCGATGTGGCGGTGTTGGACTAAGTGAAAAAACCTGTCTCAAAAGATGTAACCACTGGCAAAGTGTGAAAAATGAAATCACGACTCCTCTACTCGGTCGGCTGTTTGTGTTCCAAATAACTAGGTATTCTCGTGTCGAAACTCGAATGTGAACTTTGGTGCCCTTTTTGTAAGTTTTATAAAATCTTTTAATAACTAAGCGGCAGTGTAATGACATTCGACCGATAGATTACCACTTGATAGTATAGAAACTTATCGAAAAATATATCACTCATTAACGCGTTGCTGACCAATAGCAGTGAACGGATGAAAACAAAAATACTGTAGATTATTAACAAAATAACACCAACAAGCAACAACAAAAACAATTTTTCACGTTAACCATTCAATACGTAATTAACTCATCCACAGATTAACCAAACAACATTCCCATGAATATTAAACTTAAATACTGTACAACAGTACCATTTAGAACAATTCCCACGACTCTTTTTTGTTGCAATCCCTTGTACCGTAATCAGTGATAATAAAACGAGCAAACGGACATCTGTTGCGATTTCCATTGACTTTCGTTTCGTCAAACTACAATAAATGTGTAAAACAGACAATGGCTTTCGAACACGTGTACAACAAACGAACCAACTCACCTGATTACAGCTTTTGTTCTATCGAGCCATAAACATAGAAGCTTCTTTCTGCTTCGGAACGAAGCGCCGCTCCCACGACCGTTCCTTAAATCACAACGGATATTAGAATACTGATTCAAAAAAGGAATAACAATCCAATGTTATTATACATTTATACTTTTTCGAAGGTGTGGTTTAATCTTATATTTGGTTGTAATCCGCTTACATTAGATTCTATGTAATTATATAAATAATTGATGTAATAATTAATAAAAATTGGAACGATACTGCAGTCGGAACGTCAATTAACATTTCGTATATGTCGCTGAGTTTTCTTAATTGCCAGCTCGGCGAGGTTTGCGTAAAGATGTCAGATGAGCTAGACTCGGCAGGATCGGCTAGTCGATCGTGTGGCTAGCCAATCGAGTAGCTAGCCGAGCTTACAAAGTACCGCTATTTCGCTTCGTAATTAAGCCTCTTAGGTCTTAGGATTTGTAAAGGTCAATGGATATCCGAGCTAATGATTCGTGTGTTCACAATATTTTAAATATTCATTGATGTATGTATATTTATCGTTTTGTTATGTGTTTTTGAAGAAACTTTTAATATTAGTTATAAATAAATATTATTTTCAAACAGAAATAGAAAATTGTTGATTAAGTGAAATGAATCCTTAATACGTAGGTATACTTAATAAATTGTTCAACGTGTAACATCTTTCAATTACGCCTTCAAATCGATGATATTCCTAACTGCATTGTATATCTTGAAGGTTAGTTAATACAACTGTCAAAGCACTTGCAATCGGCTAATAATGATATGCTTTGCAAAATACCCCACATACGAAATAAATGACATTATCTTATATTGACGTGACATATGTTATATTTAATCCATTCAATTGATTACGTCCATTCTAATTGTAAATACAATATCGGCAGCTCGGTGAGTTTGTTAAGGCTACCTATACACGTACGCTTACGTGGTCGCTGCTTTTTATGGGCCGACCGAGTCACTGCCGTGGGAACCGGCATATACTTACGATCGGCCTCAGCTGACCGAAATGCGCTCTCCATACATTAACAAATCAATACGTATACTACGACTTACCATATTCGATCGCGCAAACAAATCATAATAACACAGTGAACCGCCTGCGCTCCTTACAAAGTCGAAATGACTCGTGAAAGGAAGCTTCGTTCGACCGAAGGCTCAAAATCGTTCGCCCCCGCTTGGTATTCAGAAACGGCCGATAACACGTCCGCTTGTATTGTAGACGTATTAAACGAGACTCACTTATTATAAATTCGTCAAAACTGAACGTTTCATCGAAAGCTTTAATCGCTCTCGAGCAAGGGAAGACGTAACAAAAAGAGGCATCGTTTTTTGTGGGATATCGCGCCGTGTGAGGTGCGTTGGGAAACGATGGATTTCTACTATTGATTTCTACAATGTTTATTGTTCGCTAGATGTATCAGTTCCTATGCAAATAACTCATTGTTAGTCTCGCTCATGCAAATTATGTTTTCATTCATCAAGCTAATTGACAACGGGGACATCTGTCAGATGTGAATCACTCCTTAAGAGTTCGTGTGGTGATCTTATGAAGAAATTAAATGGTGACCCTTCATATCCGTCGGTAGCAGCTGCTCGGACCCATGAGCCAGTGACGTGTACGGTACATAGCTAATTATACCGTCACGGATTCGGGAACACGTTTTTCAAAGTCATATTCCGGCATAATTGTATGACGGCGCTCTCTGATTGCCTTATTGATAGCGACTGACCCGTTTCTAATAAAGTTTAGTCCGTCGCTTATCGAAATACGAAGATTACGTTTTAATCGTAAACAATCGAGAACTGTGGGGTGATTACTTGACCAAACAAATAGGCGTCGGGCATTCGGGCCGGGATTAAACCTGGCCCATTTACGTATTGAATAAAAACGAAAACAGTCCATCTGATACGTATGCATTAGGCGACAACTGCATCTAAAAAGAAAGAGAAAGATTTAATCTTTCTAAAATTATTTTAGTGTAACTGTTCGGGCATTTAATTGGAGAGATTTTCTGATCGATAAATGAACAAACACGAACGTGAGTGAAGGTTACTGTGGTTCGATGCTGCCTTTGAACTCCGAACAGAAATTGTTCGGCATCGGTCTCACGCGTACCTCATCCGATAGTATGAAGGTTGTTTTATAAATGTTTTATTTACAACCGTTTACTCAACCAGCTTGGAACTATCTTGGCTTTTGTTTCAACACATGTTGTCTAATATTATTAAAAGAAACTCGACAACGAAAATGCAATAGTCATCTTAAAAAGGATTAACGTAGAATAAAATGTTTTTTAGAAATTACTAATAAAATATGCATCTTACATATAAAAAAGATGGCGCATCGTTATAAGGAATCAAAGGCAACATTTTCAAAACGAGCTTAAAGTTATTATAATAACATACAATAATTACATTAGAATCGAAGCTAAATAAATGTTATATTACTGTGGTATTCGACTCGGCCTGGGATCGTCCGCGCTGGTTGTTTTATATGGGAACCGGTTCGGCCGCGGTGGGAGAAATTTCATAAAGCAACCAACTAACAGGAACCGGCAATTTCGCATGAACCACGTTCAGAAGTCTCAGAGTCATAAACTGTTGATAAACAGGCGCCTGTGAGGTGTTGACATGCCGCCTTATCAACCGATAGACGATTTTCGACTGCCGTTTCGCCTTATGTAAACATCGTCAAATGTCAATATCTACTATCTGATACGCACCCGTTACAGTTTTTTCTTCAGTTAAAATTCCGTATAGAACGGAAACATATAAATCTACAGTGTTCATACGTTTGTGTCTCTTATAAAGTGATTACAATTGCGAATAACAGATAGATGTTAAAAAACAATTACCTGTTGCTGTAGTTGAAAATTTAGAACTTTAATTAGCAACGCATGACGCCTGTAGCGTTGTTGATATGGCCAACAGTGACCACGTAATACATAAAAAAAACTAGTCGTGAAATTAAAGTGACTGAAATTAAAGCTCCACTGACATAAATCATATTTTATGTACCGATCGATAGATACCCGAAACCGACTCACACTTTACATCTTTTTATTATGTCCACGGAAACATTATAAGAGTCCATATCGAGAGTTAAGTGAGCTACCCATCGCCTTATTGCGCATAGTATTTTTAGCCTGCATTGAAACAATTCAGCCATCTGCTGGTTTCACCTGTCTATCATGCCGTTAATTTACACTCATCCGCCATTCCGAGTTCGTCGTAAACTAAAGGAAATATTTGAGATGCTCAACGGCGCGCCCATTTTTAAAGGTCTCTACTTAACATGGTACTGGATTATCGCAATAGCGACAAATTCTCGAATTTACTACCTCAATTGTATGACTATTATTTTGCGATTTTAACATAATGTTTATTTAATTATACGTATGAAGTGTTTGAGGAGCAAAACTTAGCTGCTATTTGTGTAGAATGAGTTACAAATCAAACGCTACATCGCAATCAGAAGTGGGAATGCATCAGCGTCCGTTTTGAATTGGTTATAAATATAAGAAAGGTTGTCTGGAAGAGATCGATGTTAGCATTAAGCCTGAGTTTTGCCCTCAACGCTAATTGTTATTAAAATTTAGCACGCAATAAATATCTGTATATTAATAGTATTTTAACCTGAATGACCTTAACTTGTGCGCCAATAAAGTGTGATTTGAAAGTATTTAATGTTTTTCTTTTTTTATTTTCCAGGGCACCTTCTCGCTTATAGTCGAAGCGTGGCACGACACGAACGAGACGTCGAGATCAGACGGTAAGTTGCACTCTAATGCGATTATGATAAAAAGGTCATAAAGCATCGAAAATTTGTAAAATTCACCTCACGTCCGTCACGACTCGTTCACATCCAGGTTTCACTGTAATTCTGGGTGTTTATCGTGCATTTAACGGACAGTATGTATATTTGAATGCTTATATTATCATATCGTGGAAGACAAAAATGTTCCCATGGAGCGGACGATTGGCGTTCAAGGCACGCGGCCTGCGCGTGAGTCGCTTCGCAATGTAACTCGTATTCTAATAAACTCAGCCTTCTGTAGGACGAAAATTTAGTAGAAATGTTCTAATATATTCCGATGGCTGTTGACCGATACCTAGTCGAAAAAACATTAAACATCGTGCTCATCGATAATTCGGCTTCGCACGAAATTGAGCCCCAATTTTATGTTCACGTAATTTTTAAACAAGAAAACTTACGCCATATGCACATATAATTTGAAATTACCAATCGATTTGTAATCGAATCGATATTAAAGTTCGGTTCGTTTGACGATATCACGCGGGCCCTAAACTTCCAATAAAGAATCGACAGGTTTACTGCGGACATGCGACGTGGCGTGACCGAAAAAACGATTCCGAATGAATTGTAACCGGCAGCTCATCGTAAATACATCATCGCGATAATATCCCGTGCATCCAAATTCATAACTCGAAACACGGACGTAAACCCAAAAAGGAAAATTTATAAGAATAGCGAACGCCCCGTATCCGAATCGATTTAGAAACAACTAAAATGGCGGACGCAAAATCTGACCGTCGCTGCCCACTTCTTAATTAGATTTTCATTTTGCTGCACTCTGACCGACATAATTACTACTCCCGGTACACAAAAACGGCTGTGATTTACTCGAGAGATTTAGAGATACAGAGAGGTGCTACGGGCCGGTTTACCCAAAATCATTAGCGTTTGGAGTGGATAGCTTAAGAGGACGGGTATATTTTTAATACGGCGCGGGAGCGATGGGCGGCGCCGACGCACTACCGAGAAATGTTACCAACAGAAATCTAATCAACCATAATAACAGGTTACACGCACGCCGTTTGTGTTCACTCACTATCGACTCACTGGCTAATGCTTAATTAAATCACATTCGGTTTTTTATCTAATATCGAACGCAGCTGAACGCAACCGGCTATAACCACAATACGAGATACAATACTGCTAAATCACGACCCTACTTTACAGTTCGCAAAGACGTTAGCGAATCGCTTATAAAAGACACACGACTAAAGAATCCAATATATCATAGATAAGCGATTGTGCCGAGAATAAGCTTTAACGCATAAAGAGATTCTTCTAAACAAATAACTGTTTGACAATGGGATGGCTTGCAGTTTTGATATGGCCGCTCGCTTAAAAATCTTTTGTGTATCGCCCGAGGCCGGCACCTGGAACGCTAACGGAACAATGTTTACTCGATGCTAAAAAACTTAGCCGAGGAAGTGAATTTTAGTTTACACTTCGTCTTTCGTCGTTATAGGGCTTGAGCTGGGTAAAAAATCACGGAAGAAGGTGCGGAAGGCTCAATTTATGGTAACAGGCGCTGTCAGGAAACTCCGTCGACAGATGCTAAGCACATGTAGTGGGCACGCGGTGTTTCGTTGTGGCGTTGTCCCGCACTCTTTGTTTACTCTCCCGTACTATTATTGCACTGTCTCGATTTACACCTCCATATTGGAGCGAGAATAGGAGCGTGTGAAAAGACAGCATTGATAACAGATTCGTGGAGGCAATTACCGTCTGGGCCGCGAGCCGCCCGAGGCCTTGCTACCGCCGCACGCTGAGATGTATTATAGATACAGTTGTGACGGGCCCTTTGCTACATTTAGCCCCGATTCATTACGCACTGGAAGCCTCAACTCTCTCCAACTCGTTAATTGCGTTCATTGCGCAATATTCCTCATTCGCAGCGCAAATACACAAGTTTTCTAAAAAACAATAGAGTATTAATGTAGTCGTGCGAAGCGGTTTTCCTGTCTTCATAAAATCGGTGTCGTGTTTCGAGCATTGGAGAACGAATTGACGTTTGTTTATCCAGCCAGTGTAGTCCGTGACGCCGAACGCACCTCTCAAATTGAAATACACGTCGCGGTCGTACATTAGAAGTGGACAGTTTTATAAACAAAGAGGACGTGGCTTGTGTGCTCGGCCCATTGATGAAATGCCGTTTCCCACAGCGCCGGCGGCCACGGGACCAGTTTCGTTTGAGAAATCCAGGATCAATAACCGAAGTATTGATCATTGTGACTTTAGTTTCCTTTTCTACGTAGGTCGCCATCGCTCTACAATTAGGCCAGTCCCGAGTGGCTAGACTTTGACTTGTCCATCTAGTTAATGAATATCGCTCGCATCCGGTCGCCTTATTGATCGATCGATAGGCGCCGGAAGCCGGATCGCGTGAACGCGTCCCTATTTCCCGAAAATCGCGTTCGAAACATCCCAAATCGCCGCCGTCCGCCTCCGATATCTGCCGGCTCGAATTATCGGTTATTTTCGCTTTCTTTTGTTTTTTATCGGATCTGTTATTTGTAGTGACCTCTGGTTCCATAATTATATGCTGTAGGCACCGCCGTGGCACGTACAGGCTGCCTCATCCTTTAAATGCGTTATTTATTTGTGAATCGATGCTACATTAATAGACCATCGTATACACCTTCATTTAATATTGTTACGATGATTTGGTATAATGTATGTAATTTCAAAGGCTTGTAGCGTACGTGATGGTCACGTTGTTACGACTGGGCTCCGTATCTTATTAATAAACACATCTTTGGAATCTGGATTAACGAGAAAATTGTGATGAATGTTTAATTCTTTCCCCTTTTTAACACGCTGTTCACTAAATAAGAGAATCTTACTTAACATACGATTCGGCTCAAAATCCACATCCGATGACAATACAATAATATGGTAGCACCGAGTTGATCTGATAATTTAGCTCGCAGATACGACAACCATAAAATGCTATAAATACTGTATTTTAGCAAATGGAGTTTAAAACTTTTTATTAATGCGTATTTATTAGTTTTTCAACTGTTTATTTCGTAAAGATTCCGCAGTTAAATGTTTTAAGTTTGTTTTGATAAATTCCGCTCGTTTTGCGGTCACATTTCATGTGGCTGGCAGCCCTGCCACACCTGAGCGAGTCTGCACACGGTTGCCATAATTCTCCGTGCACATTCGAGCTAAATTGCAAACCGCCCGTTCCCACACATCATTTTTCTAATTCCCTCCGAACTCTGCACTTTGCTTTAATAACATTTATCTAGAACTAACGCTATCGAGTTACTTGAAATTACTTCACATAACACTTCTATTTTGTAACTACATTTGGACTTTGTATAATACTTTTGTTTCGAAATAAGTCGTTAATAGTAAAACTTTTTTTTACCTTTTAAACCTCAGATTCGTAGTCTCTCAGTAATATCTAGAAACTAAATTTCGATATTCATTCGAATAGAATGCGGAATATATCCATGTTTAATATATTATTTTCGTTGGCCGACTAAGTTAGGTACGTACGCGTTTTATCATTTAGATTTATTGCGCAGATACGATCACTCGGTGTAGACTTACCCGATGAATTGTGTGCACTATGCGGTATTCCGGCTTCGAATCATCGTATTCGCTCATCACCGGGATAAATGAAAACCTATTTTGGACTCAATAAACTGTACAACAACCGGTCAAATACCACAGTATACCCACAATGAACCGGTCAAATGTTTAGACGCAACAATAGCTTATGGATGTATAAACAAAAGCCGAAAGATTTAGATGCCAGATAAACTGCATCTCATTACGGGTATCTGAGTTTAAGAACAATCGTATCGAAATACCATACGCCACGAAATTAGTCGCGATCGATGGTTTAATGTACTTTTTAATTTTGTTTCGCGTCTGGTTTAATTTTATCCGCTGTCGGGATTACCGGCTTAGGAATGTAACGTCGAGCGTGGCAAAAAGAGTAAAAGACTGCCATACACGGAGAGATAAATAAAGGTAGGAACTGGACGGCTGCGAGGGTTCCCATTGCTTCTACGACTGTGATGAATGGAGGAACACAATTTTTTATAGTTTTCGCGTCAGTTACGCAATCCTTGCGTTCACAGTTTATTTGTCTAGTTACAAATGTGGTTAAAACTCTTAATCAATCACACAACGGGCGCCAACGAACCAAAACAGTGAATCACGTTTGAACAATGAAATCTCACGTTTGAATGCGGGCGTCAAACCGTCGGTAACAGGTCAATTTACTCTAGCCCTTTCCCACGCTGATAAAGATACGCTCTTTTACCTAATCAAATTATGTTGTTTTATCCTTTAAGATTAACATCTCGTTTATTGTAAGATATTGTTACTTTTGATACGGTACTTTTGGTTATATTTTTAGCAGCTAGTATCATTGTTTTGAATTCTTTTTTTAATGCCATATGCCATTTTGAACTGTTTATTCGAATTCGAAGGATTACTTAAAATTTTAAGAACCTATCTTTACTTTTAACTCTTGAGATACAAGCTGTCTGACTAGATACTTTACGAAAGTAAAACGCTATGAAAACAATCTAGGTAATTGTAATAATAATTTAAGGTTCGGATAAAATCTTTTGATAAAACTTTAGACAAAAATTTTGGTAACATCATTTACCATATAGACTTTAAATAAAATCATAAATTATTTCAAATTGTAAAAATATAATTTACTTCCAGATACGTTAATCGCGCGGATGACGAAGCAGAGTATAGCTGATGTTGGCGGCCCCTGGGTGGAAGAGGAGCAGCGGTGGGGTGGGCCCGGTGGGGCACATCTGAAGCTGTCGTATCGCGTGACCTGCGCGGCACACTAC
>DWJN01000251.1:0-27350 GCA_018248895.1 Carystus phorcus
CAGCACAGAATGGTGCAATATTTAGGTTTAGTAATTTTTATTACTTTACTACAGTGCATTAATTTATAGCAATTATAATAAAAATTTCTTCATCAATCCCTTGTTAAAATATTTAGTGAATACTGTCCAATTAAATTAATGAAATAGTTTAGTGAGCAAAACTTAATGAAACTAAAACATTGTTGACTGATTTGTGGTTGCGTCGTAAAAGATGTCACGAGTAGTGCTCGGATGTCCCTAGGGCACGATCCTCTCCGTTTCTGAATTTATGTTCAGGATATGACTGTCCACTTCAAACAAACATCGTGTTAAATTATACTTGAACCTCTTATTAATCGTCATAATATATATTAACTACATTCTAAAAGTATAGCATGCGTTACCTAATGGAATGTTGCTTATTGTAATAATGTAATATGTCACTTACATCCATAACATCCATAATAGCTTTGAATAAAGTGACTCATATAATACTGATCGAACTTGGAAGTGAATACTGGGTATACTGGGTATACTCGTTTCCATAACACCATAAATTTGCCAAGAAATACTTTTCCTTGTTGGAAGGTACCTATTTAAGACGTTATTAGAAGTATAAACTAAAACATACTGTATTTTTTCTTTATTTTACTTTCCTGTCCAATAACGTATCGGCGTATCTTTTGGTGTTACTGATTTCAATGGGCGACGCTGATCGCTTACTACCAGGTGGCTTGAATAGTTATAAAAGAATAAAAATAATAGTTCCATCTCTAATCCCAAATCATACCATAGTCTGATGCAGTGGCGAAGTATATGTAGGTTGGTTTTAACTGAACGTCGAGAGCTCTGAGACTTTCTAAACATCTGCGTTTCACAACACGTTTCCCTTTAACATAAAGAGTATCGAAGGGTGTAAAGGAGTACAATAGTTTTCGTTTGCGATTTAAATTTTATACACAACCTTAAAACCGTTTCCGGTATACTGTTAATGTTTATTTAAATAATGAAAAGTAAACATAAAGCTTTATGAACTTCTGCATCGTTTATTAGCTTCAATTTAATAGATATTGGGTTAAATCAAACTTGGTTTAACTCCATCTAAGGAACAATGATGTTGTAAATATATTAATAAGTGCAATTGATATAAATAACACGTGATGAATAGATATCATTCCCTTCGTGAGAACAGTGTGTGCGGCAGAAAACTTACGATCAAATAAATCCTACTCGCACTTGCGTGCTCCCATCGATATGATTAATAGTCGTTCCATAATGAGCGCCTTCTACTCTTCATTTTCCTTATATGAAATGATTATGAGATAAATAATAGTATGTTTAGTGCCATCAGTTTGTTTTATGATTTCAACATTTTTATGGTCAAGAGAATTGCATTGAATCGTTAGTCATAACAGATTAATTGAGGTAACCTATTAGGTTTCCGTGTGATGAGCTCGGCATGTAGGTACAACACCAATAATTACATCTAACTACCCGAAAACAATCAATAATTTGTCACATAAATGTTACAGTAGACGGATATTGCACCCGGGACCTCTGCTTAGCAAGTAGGGTTTACTACCAATTAGGCTATTGGGTTATCTATATGGAATATGAAAACAAACTTTGATACAAAGTCAATGGAAACATTTGCAACTTTTAGTCTACATTGCCGCAATGTCATTTAAATGCATCAAACGCAGTGTTTTTTAGCATAGGGGCATTAGGTATTATGCTAAAAATTCCAAGATTTTAGAATACATTTTAATTTTACACCCCTGATATTTGTACTTCCAACTATTATATCGAGCTAACGAGCCAATTGATAGTAAGTGCTTACCATCCATACTCACAATACAACACCAATGCGTCGCCTGTCAAGAAATAAAAAAATATATTCAAATATTCATATTTTATCACGTTAAATGCAACAAACTTGTTAACAGTAACGGGTAGTTACCGGTGATTTCATAGAGGCACTATCACAAATCAGCGATAAACGCAGTGAGCGTGTTCGATTGCGGCTCCTCGCGTAATGAACGATTCACGCATCGACATTATCACCGCGCCGACACCTATAAATAAATATGGCGGTAAAAATGGTGGCAGTTTATCAGCCGGCCAGAGTGGACGTTGGGGACCGGGCGAGTAATAAATGTTATTAGATAGCCGCTGGGCTTAGTTCCGGGCCCCGAGTTTTTTCGGACTTCTTTTGGCCCAAAGCAGGCTTTTGTTAATGCGTCTGGCCCCGGAAATAAATTGGCGGGGACGATTTTAAATGAGCCGCCCGTTTGGGTTAAACATGGAGTTTTTTGTACGGATTCACTGTAATGAAGACGAAGGTGTTGTAGAAAAAATGTTTATAATTGTTTGTGATTCATTTATGATTTTATGATATAGAATTACAATAGATACTTTAAGATTTTTTCCTTGATGTACGTGTATATTATCTTTATAATAATTCAACGTCTAAAATACATATACAAAACAATATTTATTTTATCAAAACGACATTTAGCAATAGTTATATAGTAGTACCGTAGTTTTTAATAAGTTATAGTTTTAATCAGCAAATAATTACAAATTGAAGTAATCAGTATACAAATAGATTGTGTAACAATCAATAAATATATATGTATAGCCAAATATAAGACATCCCTCAAATGCAATCTCACATAAAAAACTTTCTATTTCTAAAAATAAATCGTTTAATCATTAAATATTTCATAACGACATACATGTGGACCTGAAAAAAGGTTGTTTGCAAAAATAATCGTTGTTTGGTGAACGCTGCAGGCTGTCAAAAGCATCGGTAAACGGTCGTCGATGGCTATTTACCTCCGAGTGGAAGGGGACAAATTGGCTGAACCGATATTCGTAGCTGTACTTTATTTTCCAACGCTTCAACTCGTTAAACTTTTTAGTTTTCTCTATTCAACAACAAAGTAACATAAATGATGATGTATTTATAAGTTTACTACCGACCCGTCCCGGCTTCGCACGGGTGCAATGCTGTCATACTAAATACACTACAGAAAAATTGTGAACGTATTATACATATACCCTCCTAAATTTATAAAACTTCTTCTTCAATCACTCTATCTATTAAAAAAAACCGCATCAAAATCCGTTGCGTAGTTTTAAATATTTAAGCATACATAGGGATATAGGGACATAGAAAGCGACTTTGTTTTATACTATGTAGTGATAACAACAATTTTTGTCTACGAGAGTTACAAGTAAAAAAAAATAATAACAAAATATATTACATAAAGTACATTTTTTACTAACCAAATGATTTATTTAATATACTATGATTTTAAATAATTTAATCATCGTCACCTATAAATTAAGTAGTGTAGAAATTGTAGAACATTTATATTTTTTCTAGTCATAATGTAGCATATTTATAAACTGATTTACTTTCTTCTCTTAGAAATCATTGAATTCCGAACTGCCCAGTTCATTTCTATAGTAGATACTTATGTATGGAGATTGGAATTTTACTACTGTCTAATTATTATGGTCCTTTTAAAATGAATAGTGAAATGTATTAATGTTATTTTACTACTGTATTATTATTATCGTCCTTTTAAAATTAACAGTGCATTAATGTTATTACAATTATTTCGTGGTCGGTACTCCTCAGTAATACTTTTTTTGGTTACTGATATCAACAGTGATCACTTACTACCAAAATCTAATCCTTTGTTTATACTTAAAATCATGTGAGCTATTTACTTCAAAACCCATTCACAATTTCCTAGTAACTATAAAAAAAGTTCGTGCATTGATCAGACGAATGTACGCGTAGGAGTTCGAGTGTACCAATTGACAGACACGGTATTTGTAGCTCAGCTGAACTGCTAGTTGCCCACTAGCCATATCGCTTTGAGTTTTATACCCCACGGCCTTTTTGCGATAAATAAACGCTCCATTTGACTCTTCCATGAGTTAAACCTGTTACATTGCCGATTCTGAACGAGTTAAAAATTCTGTTTGCAGCTTTTACAGACACTTATCCCGTAGGCAAGTTTTGATTGATGTTATTATGTTGTAAAATAATATTATAAAAGTAGTTTGAAGGTATCGCATCCTGAATGTTTGCAACCATTAACAACTCCAAACATTATGATTGTACAACTTTTAAATGAAGTCCTGAAATTAATTCATATATCCAAATACATATAATAATAATGTCACAATATTTATATTATAATACTATCAACACACCATCCAAATTAATTAGTGATACGAATATTAAGTTTCAATTAATTTATCTAACGTTGGTTGTTTTATGATTTAGAGACATGTTTATTTATAAAAGTAGTTAAAACAGCAGTTTACTTTCAAACAGAATCATTTCAAAAAGAAAACAATCTAATATCTATTATCTGTTAATAATAAGATATTCAATGTTCATAATATATACCATTATGCCCCCATTATTGTTTTATTTACAATAGGTATAAAGACATTATTATGGTTTAAGATCTTTATTATTTCTCATTAACAACTTTACAATTCAATTACTGAAAAACTTATAAGTACATATATCTATTTTCTATGAAGTACACAGAAAAACAAAACATGTAGTAGATTGAGACAATACAAATTATAAAAATAAATTAAATTAAATTTATTTACTTAGCTAGGTGTTAAAACACGAAAAAAATTGATTTATTTAGATTGAACCGGAATGAAAGTTTAGAGAAGTAAATAAATAGGATGAGGTATTAGTGGCCTTAATTTTAGCGTTTAGATAATTATGTGAGTAAGAAAAAATATTTCAGTATGAGAAACTATCATTTATTTAAACTTACATATACATATATTACTAGCAGATTCGGCCACGCGTTGCCGTGACTAATATTTACATACTCAATTTAACTGACTAATTACCTTACACCGCCATCTGCTAGAATCTTAAGGAAGTAATCCTTTGTAAGATATTAAACAAATAATTTGCAATAATATAATACTGCGACCATAAATTCAGCTATCCTATAATATATAATATATAGCTATCCTAAAATTTGATAAAATCGGGTAAGTTGTTTAGGAGTCCATCGCGGACAAACACCATGACATGTAATTTATATATATTAAGATTATACATATAAGTATACTCTGGTTAGAACTCCCAGAACAACATTGTCTATTTTCGATAGTAGAAATATTCAGAAGAAGAATAAATATATAAGAAGAAATATATAGAAGGATATTCAGGAACCGTTGTCTGTTACGAGTTAAAGTTCGCGATCCCTACGGGTAGTTAGTTCGAGTGTCGATAGCCGATAGTGTCAATACTGGCACGTTTCCAGCACCGCTTCCTACTGCTATTTACATATGAATCCACTTTGCTTTTATATTTAGTAACATATTCACGATATTGCCTTTACGAGACCTCCCCGATGAAAAATTTAATATTATGTCATATGAATTGTGTGATGACGTTATAAGTTGATAGTAAAAGTTTTTAAGGAAAAGTTTATTTTATTCTACTTTTAAGTATATTATTTGATTGAAATGTGTTTTCCTACGAAAGTGAGATATTTTTCCGAAATAAAAAGGAGCCTATGACGCTCTAGAGTCCTTTATCTATTTCCATACTAAAGATCACATCGATTCGTGTCTACATTTTGATGTGAAGGAAGTATAAACGAAGAAACAAACACGCATTCGTATTTAAAACATTAAGTTGATGTTTTTTTTGTACAATGATAGAATTAAAACAATGTTACTGGAAGATTTTTGAATAAATCACAGAAGACGGCATGTTAATGCATGGTTAAGTTCGATATTAATTAGAGTAAACGTCCAGAAAAATAGACAAAAAGAAAAACATTTATACCTCAACCTTCTTCAGAGAACTCTGAACAAAGCTGCAAAGACATAATTACTTTATTTCCTACCTTATCAGAGTTTATAAAAGAAACATAAACAAACAAACACATACATTTTTAACTGACTTCAAAACAAGGAGGAGGTCTGTATTTTCACACATATAGATATTACATTTGATTGAGATACATCGGGAGTCTAATTGAACTTGCTTCAAAAAGTTAAGTGATTCATTTGTATAGTTTATTCACCTGAGCTCTATTGTTTTATCTTGTACAATATAGCAGATACTGTTCGTAGCCGACGGGCAGTCGACTGCGTTCCCGATAGTGTCAATACTGGCAACCCGCCAGAACGACCAGTTTCATGGCTGATATTTAAACACGGCTATTAAACCCATATATTTAAGCTCTTTGACGGCGATATAATATAACACTTTCAGCAATCATATCTGTGTACATATCTGAGTATATGAACTTTTATACCATTATAATTATAATATATAGACAATTAATCTTACTTAATCCGAATAATCAACCCATAGATCGCTTCAATAACTTTAAATAAATAAAATTGTCTGTGTCATAATTAATGTTCATAAGTCAAAGTATGTCATAAACATATACATATGTCAAAGCTCCCGCGTAATATGAGCGAGTATAGTATTCTCTTTTTCGTATCGTCAACTAGCGAAAAATAGATCCAAATACACCTAACATTGTAAATAAAATTTTACATGATTAATGCTGATATTTGCGATAAAGAACAAAAATTCGTCATATTAAGTATTTCAGTACCCAAGGCCCTAAGCTCGTTAGGGTTGCCACTAATTACACCCACAATTTCGGAGCTTAAAATTTCGTATCACAGTACATCGCATCCAGTCATCCCTTTCTATCCTGTTTGAAACAATACCCACCAACTGTTGCAAATTCAGCTCATGTGTGAACGCGAATGAGTCGGTGTGCGTGGGTAAACACCGGTTTAAGCCTAACTGGCCTTAATGAATCGTAATGGCCCCTATAATTCGCGGCGTAACTAACTGGCCATGTGGGGAAGCCTCCCCGCCTCCCCTCACCCCCGCATCCCAGTATTTGGAAGCCAGCCATATCGCGTATGACAGCAGCGATTCTCTTTTTGAAATTTTCGGCTTAACCGCGTTCGGTGCTACGATTTGCGGTTACGTGTTTAGATTTTGCACGGCCGCACAATTTGTCACGTGCCTAAAAAATTGGTTATAAATTGTCCCTTGTTTTATTGCTTCAAAAGTTTCACTGGTATTAGTTTTGGTTTATGATGGCGCTTTGTTTACTGCAGCGCGGCAATCCGGTCGAAAATGTAAGAGTTATGTCCCACGACGTGCAACAGCCGGCGCCCTAAGTTTAAACTAAAGCCCGAAGGAGGTCGTTATTCCTACTGTAATTTATTTAATTGCTCTGTGGCGGTAATTATTCATGAAATTACGGCAATTACGTCTAGGGAAACAATTATTTATTGTGCAAACTTGAGTCTTAACTCACATTTTATTTTAAATTGCTCCGTCAGATAACGAGATGGACGAAATTGTCTTCAAATTTCGAGGATTATATAAAAAGTTGAGCTACGTCATTTCTTATTAT
This sequence comes from Carystus phorcus, assembly GCA_018248895.1. Taxonomy (NCBI): domain Eukaryota; kingdom Metazoa; phylum Arthropoda; class Insecta; order Lepidoptera; family Hesperiidae; genus Carystus; species Carystus phorcus. The sequence continues at coordinate 7,443 of DWJN01000251.1, forward strand.
GGTCAAAAAGAGAGAAAAAGATAAATTTAATAATGCCAAATGTATTACGTAGTAGTATTTGTAAATTTGTAAATTTGAATCAAAAAATGACGCGCATAAGTGTATTGAAATAATACCTATATGAATAAATGATTTTTGAATTTGAATTTGAAATTAAACAGTAAATTGTTTTTAACTAAGCCTTATATTAATAATATGAAACTGAAACCTTATTTTTACTATTGGTTTTTTAATATTATCATCATCAATTTTAATAACAAATCTCATAAAGTTTTAACGTATGAAGCAACGAATAATGAATAAAAAACACTCTAATTTATTGTTATGTGTTATTGAATCTTGTTAAAAATTTACGTAGAGATATTGCATACCCATGATTATTTCTTTTATAACATCAAAGGCTTTTGTTATTACGGAAAATAACACTTCAACAACACATCGGTAAAATCTAGCGTAGGCGCAAATTAGCGCTCGAGACACGTGCCGCTAACTGCCCTCCTCCCCGCGACACTCTAATTATGTAACCCTTTATATTGCACGTGAATTTCAAAAGTGCACCATTCTAAATTTGCTGTTTCATCATAATCATGATACCGCTTTTGTGTTTGCAATTAGTTATTTCTGAATATAATAAGTTTCGTCCACAATCACGCTATAAAAGGTGACATGGGTATACATCTCAGAGTTTACGAGGTACTAAGAGATAATAATATACATATATATGTACATAGACTTCACAAGTTTCTCAAGAAAATAAGACATAGTGAATAGGCTTTTTCTAAGTTAATGCGACTTCCATCTTAGACGTCCTCTCCACTTACCATCACGTGGGGGTTGACGTGAAGCATTAACTTATGTTAAATTAAAAAAAATTGATCAATACTTTGTTACTTCAAGGAAAGCTATAAGATTTGTTATAGATATTTTAAAATCTTTTATCTATTAATATTGTTAACGGCTGCTTAAGCCCAGTCAAGATTTAAAGTCACACCAACGTAAGCTAGAAATTATGTGTACTCTTATTTTATTTGTCGTTTTACGAAACGTAGGAAAACAAACAAGTGGTTAGGACGGCGCGTGCCAATCTCCGTCCTGCATATTAATCAATGCCATATGACGCCATCCGCTGACCATCGACCAACGCTTACTTCGGCCACCCGTCTAAATTAAAATATTTAGAACTTCTCGAGGACACGAATGTTACATTTGGTAGCAATAATCCCGAGTTAACGCTAATTATTTTTTAAATTTTCTGAATAATGTTATGTGGTTTACACATGCCAATATTTTACTATTTAAAAGCAAGTTTTACGATGTTGCTTAAATCTGAAGTTTATTTTCGTTTGTTCGATAAATTTATTAATCTATTCTGAATTTATTGACATTTTAAAGCTATAACTCTTTCAGGAATAGTTTAAAAGTTGTAATGTACATCGTGTAATTATACATTAACATTACATAACATACGTTTTTTATTTTTTATTACATTTTACTTACACAACATCCTTTTTTATTTTATTTTTTATACTTACATAACGAATGCATTTATATGTCAAAAAAACTACGTTTTAACTGTAACTCCATGTATCTGCATTAGAGTAGTACTACTTATAAGAGATTATATACTGCAAGAGGGTGCGTATCAATCAAAGACTTCAAAGCAACATGTATTCAGTTTGATACTGAGGAAATATTAAGATCTTACACAAATAAATTTCTACAGAAATTTGGAAACATACAAAAACAGCGTTAGGTACATATTAAAAAAGCGTTAGGTACATATTGTATATCACTAGTGGTAGATAGAACCAGTGAATGGGCAGTATTGTCCAAACACGAACACAAATGGATAGTTAGGCAAAGCCGGGCCGCAGTCGGCGTGATAAATTCATTTTTGGGTAAGGTTTAATTTGTTTGCCGGCGCGCCGCTATTCGGAAAATGCCATTTCTCATTGAACAGATTACGGAGATTACGAATTCATTAGGGACGCAATATCTTTTGTTCCAAACGTCGGGGATCTAGCTAATTGATATTTCGAGCACACGTGTAATTTGTTGGTAAAACAATAGCCATTTAATTATAGTGTATCTTTAGATAACATTTATTACAATTTGGATTTATATCAAAGTAACTAAATTTATGTTCTTACTTAACTGAGTTTCAATATTAATTCAAACCATATAAATCTTTATTTTCTGGACATTTTCTGGAGTTTTCTCTGGACATTGCAGCCCACGCGGTGCGCCTCCACTTATTGCGCATTACGAGACCATTGGACTAAAGAAGTTTGTGACAAACCATATAAATACATATATACCTATTATGACGCCTTTTTCCCTTTGGAGTAGGCAGAGACCACTACTTTCCATTTGCTACAATTCTGACATACTTCTCTCGCTTCATCAACTTTCATCACTTTTTCATACATACTCGCCGATTTAGGAAGCTTCTGTAGGACGTCTTCTACCTGATTCTAAAAGGTCCTCCGTGGTCTTCCTCTTCCAGCATTTCCATTCATATTCGCCTCATAAATTTGCCTTGTTAGTCTTCTTTCACCATATAAATAAATGTCATTTTTTGACTTAATACTGTCCAGATTTATGCACATGTTTTTAACTAATGTAAGGCGAAAACCATCTAACAAATATACATATGCTCCATATGAACATTCATTTTTGCGTAATTATGATTCAATTGTCTTTTTAAGTAACCCTGAGTTTAAGAATCGTGACTCTCTCGCAGTTTATAGTATTTGTTTCTGATATGCTTTATATTTTGGATAAAAGTAACAAAATAAAATGTTTAGTAACCATTTATTACCGATAAAAATACAAGTTTCTTGTATTGTAGTTTAAGAAAAATGGCTTGTCATAAACGACGGTACAAGACAAATTACCTGGACAAGGGATAAACACGTACGTTTCATGAACAAAAAGAATTAGTTGTTGCAACTAGATTTATATAAAGAACATAACTTAGTAACAGTTTTAATATGCTTTATTTCTTAAAAATACCTTCATACGATTAAATTTAATATAATTTCCAGTCACGATGCAACAACAATAAAACAAATAATGCATACGTTAAGGTTATACCTAATAAAAACTAAGCAAGATATAATGTATGTAAACAATATTTGTATCACAATCAGGTAATCCTCAAATTATTCTATAACTGCGTATTCCTTTTTACGTCTCGTAGTGAACAAATGTAATCGAAAATTATTGTATTGTATGTAGCTTATAATTTATTTCTTTATATTCTATATTAATTTGTATATTGATGGTAACAATAGAGTCTCAAAATATACATAGTATACATATATATGTACTGGTGTATACAGATGTGTAGATGACATTACATTGTTCTGTTAGACTATGTTCTGGTTATATTAAGCTCGAATAATAGCGGTGTGGGGGCTAATTAACAGAGAGGATTCCTAGGATAGTGTAGGGGACACAGGATACCGCAGGCGACACGGCGCGTGGTAAGCCTTGGTTGTGGCTTACATCGACCGCTCCAGACGTGCCAGGACTTCTGGCAGAACAGACAACATATAATTTCGTATCAATAACTTAAAAATCGAGTCAGGGAATGGTACATTTTTGTCTTATTTATTCCATAGTTTTTAATCATTGTTTTGGTCCTAATATCTTTTACGTATTGAACGAACCAAATTCAAGAGATGGGTACGAATAGCCTGTTTTAACCCTATTAATAATAGATTGTGATATGTATTGTTATTCTAACGGAATTAAGAATCGTTAAGAAAATTTTCCTTTACATACAACAATTAATCAATTGACGTCAGGCATTAACTTATAATAAATATAAAATAAAAATAATCAAGTACACTCTACATAAAGTACAACTTCATTGTCACTTTAAAACATTTTAATGTAGCTTTGTTTATAATATAAAACAATGAAGCCATCTAAAATTATGATGCGTCCCAAAGTATTAATCCTCGTACATTTATAGTCAATCTTGATAATACCGCACCTTTACCTGAATGCGTAATGTGTATTGTAATCAGTATTCGGAAGCAGTTCGTTTCTACGACGATAAGCCGAAGATCCGGGCGCCGTGTGAATTCATCTCGCGATACTTGTGACTAATCGCCTGGATTCGCTTCGCTTCGTTCGCGATAATCCCGGACAAATTATAGGGGCGCTCATAAGCCGACTCGAGGTTTTGTCCTCATTATTCAGCAGTAAAGAGGCTATGAGTTGCAAAATAAAAGGATTTCTTGATTATTCAACTTAAGGCTGCTTAGACTTTCCAAAGTTTGTTATCTTCGGCTTGGTTTGTAAATGTAATGCATAACGTTTAAATGAGGAAATTTAGAAACCTCTTTCGCAGTTACTTTCTTATAGGTCAAATTTAAATTTGCTAAGCAAATTGAAAACATAAACCCAGGCGTATAAGATATTTTCTTCATTAATCTTAACATAAACATTTGATAAACCAAGCTCTTTTTTAAAATAGAAGATGCTTAATTATATTAAACAGAATAACAAAGAAAAACCAACATTAATTGCGTATATTGCGGTATACTCGACGCACAAATCAAACAAAATGTATCGGATACTATCCAATATACATATTAACTGGCATTCTGTAAATAAAACGGTCGCCGACACGGAAATAGTGAAATGCTGAAAAATGCAAAGGGTAAAATAAAAAGGAAATAATGTTGGATATAAAAGAGGACAGTTTGCGTCACAAAGCCGCATGCGGGCCTCAGATATTGACAGTAAATTTCATTCATACGGCATTAGTGCCGCGCCATCAGATACAGGGATAGCTCCCGCAAACAATCCACCTACGAACGTACAGACAGGGCATGTTTTCTGTAAAAAAGTTGTATATCTTACACAGTGTAAAACTTTCGCATCAATCTCAATGTTGACTGACTCGCACTGGGCGGCTTGGTATAGTATTACTATCAGGCTTCCTGTGATGGCCAGTGGATATAAAAAGTAATTCGATCTTTTTGTATATTGGATTATCATTCGCAATGATAGTGATACTATAAATAAAATATGTTCAATATTGTTTCTAAATTCTAAATTTTTATATTATTTTTATTATAATACATAATTCGACGTATTTTATCGTATTACTTACACGGCTCGACGACGAACAGAACACTTAAGTCTTAGGTATTAAATTTTACTCGTAACATCCTATATATTCCTGTCAGTGCATAAATGTTCCTAGCTCTATGTGAAGTGCGGCGCGACGTAGCGGTGCTACGGCTGTTCGCTACGCGGCCGCACACACCGAACAATTTAACTAAGCATCCACAAAGAAATGATTCCCTTCAAATTCAGTCAAACGCTGCCCGGTCAAACGTAATCGGTACAACAATATATAATAAATTAATCATTTAGTTTTCACATGTCTTCTTAATTTATTTTACATAATTATAAATTATCAATTTGTTACTAAAATGCTAAAATTCCTAAAATTGATAAATTAAATTTTTCATTTACCAACCAATAAGTATTTGAAGTAGAGTAGAAATAATAATAAAATACACTATGAGCAGTAATCTCGCTAATTTTGTGGTATTTGCTACCGTTTCAGACCACTAAAGAATATTACTAATCTTGTTAATACATTTATTCCTACGACATAGTAAAAGTACGATAAAATTATCGATTTAATTTTGCTATTACTTTTCAGTAGATTTACAGATATTTCAAATATAAAACACCGATAAAGTACATTATTATTTTGATCTCACTTAAGAACAATATTGTTGACGATAACAAAACATAATTGTAACAAATGTCTCTATTATTCTTGGCATATTTGTTCTCAGTTACAAAATACAAGTTATCTACGAAAAGGCGGAACATTCTTCAAAGTTAAGCCAATATTTGGCGAGCGAGCGACTTCCGCGAATGTGACCGGGTAATTTATCGTCGGACAAACTGAAGTTTATCGAAAGAACGAGAATAACTTTATTATATAGTGACCGGAACAAGGAGGTGGACGACTGGACTGTCACTTACACAAGTGATAACTGAAGGTAATAAGGAACTTATTTAATATCTTTATTAACATTCATCTTATGTATATACAGAGACATAAGAGCGTATACAGTAATCGTTCTACAATACAATTAACGTACGTACAAAACAAAGCCACTTTATGCATTACATTGCATAAAAAAGGCGGCCTTAACACTAAAAAGCGATTACCAAAACTAATAAAATTCAAACATTAAACATACTATATCATAATTTCCAGTGAATGTACCGTGTGTATTCTAGTCCATTAAGCAATGTAAATAATCAGAGAGAAAAGAAATTGTATGTTAGACAAGATGACAAAATATTGTAGCAAATATAGTTTGAATTTCCAGTGTGGTGAGTTATTAAACACTATATTTTGAGGCATTATCATATTTTTGAAATGATAAAGACGTTTTACTGAGAGATTTGTGTATGTAAGCCACCAAGAAATTTTTATTTCGAACAATTTTATGTAAATATTTAACTAAAACTTTATGAACTAAAACATTGTCTTGACAATAGTATCGTTTTATGTCGGTCCATTTTTTGGGAAGGAGACATTTCTTGGGAATGATGAAATATGTCGCGTCCGTACAACTCGGCCTTCATTGTAAACACATTTCGGAAATCGTTCCGATATGTCCGACGACGGAAATCGTCCGCGTTCTAGTAATTTTATTTCGTGAACCGTGCATTTTCCTTTGTTGGGGAACATTCCAGAACTTCTCTTATGATTATTATGCATAACGTCCGCCTTATGCAAGCTGTTTACGCAAAAAATTGTTTTCGATTTTCTTTAACTATTTCTAAGACGACATATATAATTTGCGAATAATAAGTTAATAGAATAGAATAGAATAATAAAGAAATAGAAATAAGTTATATAAGTTTACAAAAAAATAACATTTTTGACATTCTTTTGATTGATGTTTTCGTAGAAATTTATACCAATGTCGTTTAACTATATTTCTATCACAAATATTATGTTACAAGAGAATAAACACTTCACTTTCACATAAATATCTTCTCCGACAATGAAACCCGAGGCTCTTTCTTGAAAGAATTACTGCAAACTGAGTTACAGAGCAGTGAATGAGCTGATATTACTAAATAGTATGTCTCTATATAAATAAACTGAATGTTTTCTATAACGCATGTTAATGAAAAAAAAAAATTATAAATAGTTCGCTAATACTAAGTATAGAAAATCTTAACGTTATAAAACTTGATATAGGTAATACAAGGATAATAGACAATTCGTATCATTTTCCTGAAGCGATATTTCTTTGAGGTTTTACATGAAACGCGAGGGTCCAACGAATGAAAAATGTCCAATAAAGTTTCATTTGGCGTCCACTCGGTACAAAGCAGAAAAGCAGACCCTTCAGATATGATACTGTCAAGTTCCCTGTTCGCTTCAGTACACTTATTCATGGAGACATGTTTAGAGAAATTCTGCTCAAACGTAGAACGTAACGCGCCCAAGGCTAAGTAAAATAAAAGTTTTAGCACTTTTCAACCAACTGTAATTGTGATTTTAAAATTATTATTATTAAATAATGAATAGCAGCATAGTATAATAAACGCTGATATCACGCACAGGGTGTCTCAGTTCTATTATGTATTTCTTTTTGAAAAAAAAAATACTAAAAAATCAATTGTTGGTTGTAATACTCTAAAGAAATGAAGATCAAAAATTAATTGAAATTCATAACATAAACATACTTTATAAATAATTAGCAAAATCAGTCAAGAATAGCCCACTTTGTTAAATAAATAAGCGAATTTATACATATGGATAGTTCTGTAAATGCTAAAAATATGGTCCAAAAACTTCAATTTAAATACATAATTATACATAGTACTTATTGAGTGGATTCTGTTGTACTATTTAGTATGTATAAGTAAAATGCTATTCATAGCAATGCCTTAAATAGTTTTAAAAATATTTTTTTAATTATTCGCGTAAACATTTACGTTCTATGGCGGCACGGTGTCCGTTATCCTATTGGTCGTATTTCTGATAAAGACCCGTTTAAAGCTACAAAGTGATCTCTATTCGAAGGCTCGTCGCTCGGGGCAACGCTTTACCTCTCTTATGAAAATTTTGATTCCACTTACATACATTTTACATGTTGATAAAACATGCTTAACATACGGGTATTTATTATGTTAAATAAAAAGTGGCACTGGAATTACGTTAAATATAATTGCTCATGAGTATTTTATGAAACCGCTTTAGCTGGTCACTTATTTTATTCTTTATAGATCCATTCTATAGTGAAAAATACGAAGCTTCAAATTATAACGTTAATATGAGTTTCATATTATCTTAAGATTCATACTTGGCAACGTTTTTCACAAGTCAAAATATTAAATACTTATGTCAACAGTATAACTTAATTTGTCCGTTTAGTTTACATTCAAAAATAATTATAGTAAATGGTGAAAGATATTTACTAGCGATATTTTTAGAATGTAGCGTGTTAGTTCATACTGTTAGGTGAAATTACGCAAAATTTTGTATTAAATATATGTAATTATAGAAGCTGTTGGAATATTGTGTAATCCTAAGTTGTTATGGGAATAATTATTACCATCAAAGTTGTTTGATATTTTATAAGTACTTAATTTTAAAGTTGTTTTCTTATTTATTCCAAATACGGTAACTACGGTAAGTAAAACTTTATTAAGTTTTTTTCAATAGGTTAAAAAATGTTACAATAAAAGATTGTAATTACTAATTTTAAACAAGTTATATAATTTTATAACACTAAAATTCTATAATTCTTTGCGAAAAATGAACCGATTGAGTTTTAAAGTAAAAATCCAGCACTTAACAACCCTTATTCACGGGTGGCACGTGCGCCATTTGTAACAATACAGGCTACTGATAAACTATCGGCGATTTTTTCTCTCACGACACGTAAATACGTTTTGTTCCGTTTCCAAGCTTACCGGAAAATACAGCAGCAACGCTCTTTTCATTTTATTGGTAATTCTGCAGTATTTTCAAGATATGCCCACGAAATAATCGTTCGTCATTTCGTCTCCTCCATGACAAAAGAAGCTTTTGGGGACGATTATGTGTTGAAAAAATTACCTTTAATAAAGTATCAGGGTAAATTTTTTAATTAATAAATATAATGATACACTATATAATACAAAAAGATTTATAAAGACACACAAAGAATGTTAAATATCTACGAGTTTAGGTGTATTTAATACGAAATTTTTTTTTAGTGATGAACAGCAAACAGATACTTCGCTTAGAAAACGCGATGATTACTTAGTTTGACATGGCTGACTGAAGGAACATTTATAATATGATATAAAATCTCATATAATTTGTTTTTCTGCGACATAATTACATATATTTCATAATAACAATTTATAGTTATAAAAATATTAGAGAAGTACTAGTTATATGTACGTTTATATTTCTTATGCGTTTTTCTACGTTTTTATTGTTTATATTATATTAACCACCACAAAAAAGGAACCGGCGGTGGCTATGTTGGGGCGTCGGTTGCGCATGCGGCTGGACCTACTGCGGGTGGACACTGCGGAGGTGGTGGAAGCAGCTCAAAGAGCACAGATGGTCAATGCAGGTGGTACATGTAGACAGCTGCAACCCGAAGACATGGTACTGGTAAGAAATTATTCTAAGAGCGGACCGAAGTGGAAGGAAGGTAAAGTAACAGAGAGGACAGGTGCCGTCACTTATAAGGTACAATGCAGGGATGGCGAACAACGGAAACATATCGATCAGATAATACCGGTAAGAAAATCCATTAAATATCCAATGCCAAACATCGATACGGTCTGCTCGGACCAACCGGTAGACGAAAACACGACGGTTTCCGACTGTGGTGAGGCTTCGACAAATATGACCGAGAATTCAGCTCAGAACACACCCACGGCACCTACCGCCCCAAATGTTACATCAAGTAACAATAATAATGATGATTGGGTTAATACAAAACCGCGCAGAAAACAAAAATATAATGTTAACTCAGAGTAACATTTTTCTTTTCTCTTTTTTATGATGATTTGATGTTTTTTTTTATTCGGTAACCTTTGTTGTTTATCAAGGGTTTATTAATAGATATATATAGCTTTAGTTAGAAAACAATGTTTATATTTTTTTTTTACTGTACCCATTTATGTCCATTACGAAACATATAAAAAAAAAAAAAAAAAACAAAGGGGGAAGATATTGTAATGTATTGTGTAAAGAGGGTAGTCGATAACTAATTGTTAACCACCTACATCTTATTAATAAATCAGTTCCGTATCAAACCTCTTTGTGTTTAATTGTAAACCTTTCAAATACAATACAATACAATACAGACAGTATTGGAAGGACGTGTAACAATATGATTTGACGTAGAAACAATGTGTAACGGAAGCAACATAAAAGAGTCACCCAACTACCAGATTCTTATATTTCAGTCTGCAATGCATCAGAGACACTTCTATGAACAAGTCCATGTTACCCGTTACTTTGTTAATAATAATCTAAGCTTTAACAGTGATTTATTGAAGTTTCTTTTATCGCCAAAAAATGGCCAACTTTTTTCACGTTTTATTCATTGTCGATGATTTAGTTGGATCCAAAGTAGAAACAATATAGAGCGTCAACACGTGTTAACAGCGCCATAACCGTGTGAGTTAACTGCCGAACTTACGGCTCTTGGTGAAATATGACGCAGTCTGTAACGGCCCTTATCGCCCTACTGATTTTGTTTTATAGTAGGTAACTTTCTGCGCGTTAAACCCATGCTTCAAGTTTTTTTAGAATTCCTCTATAGTGGTCTTATTTTTTTTATGTAACTACTCGAGAAATGAGCCGACGAAATCATCTGATACTATGTAATCATACGACATCAGTAAAACCAAAATGGTCGACCATACACTGTTGGACAATTAAGAAGAGCAAAGAACGAATGTACCAATCTGTACATTCACTGGACTTTACGGACCCCTTAAATCCTTACACTGAAGTCTAATGTACGGCGAATTTTCCAAATGTCGACAAAATTGTTATATCCATAAGCGTAAACAATAAAGTACAAGTAATAAAAAGCTCGATCAGTAAGCCCGAGAAACATACAGTAAACACAGGTGTTCTCAATCGCGAAATATTTTTTGTACCTCACGTGAAAGGGTTCCCCATACTAAAAACGTCGTACTCATAAACATCGCCTAAGTACATTTAGATGACTTTCCTTTTCTAGTCTCAACGTCCTTTTAGTATGAAATGTATAAATAACACTGTGACATATGTAAAAGAAAATGTATACCTATGTGGTAGGTATTATTAGACTTATGTTTATAGACAATAGCGGATCGACGATAGATCGAGTATTGAGAAATATAAAAGCATATTTTCTTCTCATTTTATAAATAAATAAATATTTTTATAAATAATAATTTGAGACGTAGTACTCGTATAGGTTCTTTTTAACAATTTATGCAAACAATATAAAAACAATCGGATTGTAATTAATACCCGTACGCAGCATGATTCCAAACTAATATTATAAAATTGGACAAGTCAATTGATACGGTTTTTCAAAGTTTATATTAATAGGTAATAAGTTTTTAATGAGTATCGGGTGCCGGTTTTTTCTTTGCAATTAGCCCCGTCCACTACACGGCTTCCCTCAAACTTTGACCAAGGAATCCGGCGGGGTGTAACGCGATAATTTCTCCTTGGTTCGCTTCGCATTCGCTTTCTCCGAGGTTTTCAAAGGTTTCAGTACCGCAAATCTTATTAAATTCCTCTACTGTATTGGGTGTTTGGCTAAAATAATCTATACCTGTAATATCAAGTAATGTGTATAATGTTATTGATAGTACCTAGTAATATAATATTATCTAAAGTCGGCTACGCTTCGCTGTCCATCAATGTCTATAGCAAGGTGACTCACTGTACGGTGTTATAAAGGTAATTGTTTGATTTGTATAAGTTAATAGGGAAATAGTTAATGCGTTTATTAACTCTTATATCACGAAATAGGAACTTATATAACTATTACTTTATTACCAATTACCTTTATGTGACAGTTGATTTAGTTAGTTAAGTAGCTATTGGGTATTTTTTATGTTACTAGAAAACAAAAGAGCAGTCAAGCCGCATGATTATAAGTAATAAATAACGCCACACACTCATAGCTTCATACTAGGATACCCCGTGTCGTGGGTGCCATGGACAACATAGAAAGACATTTACAAGTAGTTATCGTCGCCCGTAAATATTAGTAACATCAAAGCTATAATAATAATAAATATTTGTTATGGTGCATTAAATATATTGTGTTTTTCTTTTGTACATTCACAAAGCGATTACCACACCAATACAATATATTAGGATTATATCAAAATAGCAATAAACAATCCCGGCGTTATAAAATTGAGTAGAATCTCTCGAAATGTCGAATCTTCTACGATTTACTAATAGAACTGTTGACCTTTTGTAAATAGGACAAGGATTGCGCTGTTTCGTCTTATCGTTCCACTAACAGACGTATTTGGGGTTCGAACTACCTCACATAAATCGCGGCATTAATTTTACAACACAAATGTAACAGTTTAGTAAGTTGCAGGCAAGTAAGCACTTAGTTATACGCCAGCGGCGCCTTCTCAACTTAGCGGCAATACGGCACTCCCTCGCCGCTAAACAAATTTGACAGCTCCAACTTAGTCCAAGTTTGTATATGTAACAAAATTTACAACGAACTCCGAAAATTATCTGTCTTCTCAATTACTATGAAGATAAGACTCAAATTTGAATGATTGGTACATATTTAAAAGTAATCATATAATGGTGGATTGCATGAAAGCTGGCTCGGTCTAGTTAGCATTGTATCTACGTTGAATCAAGTTGCCGTGATTATGAAGGTGTTTAGGATTGAGTTATACTCTAAACTACAATGTGTTATAAGATTAAACTTTAGGCTTGTAATGAATTATGTGGAATATGTTCTATTTTCATGATAATATCCCTTTCTCGTTAGGATACATCAAGTTCATGATTTATATGGGCATAAAAACCTTATATAATAACAAACATATCTATGTTTTTACAAAGAGGACTATAGCAATCAGAATGGCTAAATTTAATTCATCTATTAGCTCTGTTAAAAGATGAATGGTGTGTACTGATTTATTAAATACGCCGTCATTTTCGACAGGGGCGATCACAAAAACGGCGATTAATTCCGATTTAAACTCCGCGAGTCGGAAGCTTTTAAATTCGCATAAATACAACATGTCACGGGTAGCGGCCGCGGCCCGCCTTTATCAATTACAGCGGAACCTACGTCAAAAAATGTAAAGCAAAAAGACCGACCGATCGTTTAATATTTACTCGCGCATTAGTCACTTTTCTAACCGCCAGCGGCGAATGAAAAAAAAAACTCGCCATAAAACAGACAAAAGCAGCATTTGTCGTATTATTTTCATCGTTCGTTATAGAAACTGATCCTGGCTTTTATAGATAGCAATCGCTTTGTTAAAGGCATTTGCGTAGTATAAGGACTTCTCATGGCTAGGTTGGTATCCTCCTTTCCTTTATGAGTAGGTAGAATACACTGAAGCAAATCTACTAATAACTTATAAAACAAAAAACATAAGATAACACCTACTTGAGCCAAAAGGTATTTCGTTGTAGATCGATATAATTATTTTTCGCACACCATAGGCTATAAACATAAAGGGTAAGAATAAAAGGAATAAATAGTAGAAGGGTAAAACAATAGGCAACCTTATCGTTAACGTTGCTTACCAACGAACTCGTAGAAGATGGTAGTGGTTAATACCATCCGCGACAAACGGAATTGTTTGATGTTACTGATTTCATTGAGCGTTGGTGACACGTATTATTAAAAAATTGCTCTTTTATCGGTTAATTACGTTATAAGTTATATGAAAAAAATTAAAATGAAAATGAAAAAGTTCTTTATTTTGACATTTGTTTACATAAAACTTTAGGCGTTCTAGCTTCCACCCTAGGGTACCCTGTATAAAGATTGATTATTCACATTAATTAAGTTTTATTATATTACATACTTTTATTAGGTACATTATATTAATTAGGTTTAACAGTAATGACAGTGTTCTAACATAATTCGATTTATTTTATTATTAATAAACATATTCGTCAATAAATTTCTTTCGTCATCGTATTCGAGAAGACGCTATACGAAATGTTAATATTGTTTTTTCGACTTTGCTAACGAAACAAGTATAAAACAACATACACTATGAAAATAAACCGTTTCAAAAAATGTGTCGAGAATGAAGCCTTTTAATGATTTTCACAAACTTCTAAAATTGTGTTCATTACCTGTCACATTTCTGTAGAATAATGTTTCAGATATTTGTATCAATAAAACACGGTATTCATTATTAACTACTCGTTTACAAAACCCTTATCTTTTGCTCTTTGACCAATTTGTCGGACAATACTCCACGTATTCCGATCGCAGCGCTCGACGGCCCTTGAACGAATAAAAGTGGAAACTTGTGTAGCCGTGCGCACATTTTATTAAACTTTCAACTGTTTCGTCCATTTATTTCCTCGGAACAGGTAATAAATTCGAACGCGGCTCAAAAAATTCGAATATCTGAAGAACCAACTCTAGTTTTATTAACAAGTAATTGCCAATGTAAACGTATTCAATACGTTTCTAGTTTTCCGCGAAAGTAACCGTTTAATATTCAATAGCAACGCACTCTTTGTACAATCGTAGTACGCACACAATGTTACGTAAATTTGAGTTCTGAACCGTTTTAATGAAAACTTTTCCAACAGTGAACAGATTGCAAACCGCAATTTCAAATAAAATTTTAATATGTTTAATTACAAGTGGCTTAACAAATGAAAAATATTTGCTCATTTGCAGGCGAACACGATAAATTGTAAATTACTTGGAAATGTGCGTTTTGAAGCCCCGACGAGTTTAAAATTTAAAATGGTGGAACAACAGTGGAAATGAAATTCACGGGCAAATAATGAGGGGCGAATTAAAAATGCAAAAATTGATTAATGGACCGTTGTCGGGCAAATATGTACTTAATAAGTAGGTATGAGTCAGTGTTTGGTGCGACTGAGCGACCGCGCAAACTGTCGTCAACTGTTTGCCGCGTACGTTTAACAACCCTTATTTAAAAGTCGAGCACCGGAAACGGAAATGTTGCAGTTTTTATTCCACTTCTATTTTTTTTATTTCCAGCTTAACCTCCTTACTTCCTGTTAACAAATGCACAGTACTGTAAAACTGTTTTTAGTGTTGATGATAATTCTTATTATATTTTTAATTGTACGTATTATTAGATTAAGCAACTACAAGCGCAGTCTGTAAGTGGGTGATGGCTACAGATAATAACTTCTTCAGTGCTTCTGTGCTTCGGAGGGCACCTTAAGCCTTCGATCCTTTTATTATCAATAGATAATTGCCATTAAGCGGCGTCGAATACTTAATACAATACGTTACGAGTATAATAAACAATTTCAATAAAAGCTAGATAGACCTTTGCTCTAATTAATTCGTGATCGTACTGCAGAGATATTTACGTGGGTACTAAATAATTGAAAAATATATTTGATTATTAGTTATAGGCATAAAACATTATAATAATAAAATATAAGTTTCCGACTGATTGAAAGTGATCAAGATAAAATTGGACAAGGAAGCAGATTTTAGTTCGGAATAGCACATAGGCACTTTTTATGCCGGAAAAATGTGCAACCACTCGTCCACGAGAAAAAGCCAGTAAATAATAAACAGATGTTTATATGTCCACACTACAATTCCCTGTGTTGTGAGTGGCGTGGACAACACAAATAACACATAGACATCTAAAATCCGAGAGCAAGCGTTTATCCGTCATACACTTACACAATGACTGCCCAAACAACCACAAACAAAATGCCGTATGTAAGTTGATGCAAAAAATATGCAATAATAATTGAAATTTAACTTCTGCACAAGTATTAATTACATTATCGACTGCAACGTTCAATTAGCAGTGTGGAAACTGAAACGAGTGTTTTTAATACAGACTGCCCGCGGCAGTTTTAAAACCTGGATACCAGGTAATCTCAAATTTACCGTGCATTATGCTAATTAATGTGTCCGTGCTAGGTATATAAAAGTTTGGATTATTACGTGATGTTTTTGTACAAGGCACGACGACGAAAGAGATTCTCGTAATTGTTATCTGCTGAATACTTTACTCAACTTTTTGAATGCAGTTGGGGAAAAATTGGGACTATACATGACGTAATGGTATTTTCTTACACCATCGTGACGTGGCCTCTATGATTGAGTAATACTTTGTAAAGAAGGGCTCATGTCGAGCAGTTAGTGATCACCTTTCAAATAGATATTTCTATAGTATTAGTTACTGATTTTAGGGTTATCTAAATATAACATAATACAACTTCTTTAGTGACGAAATAAATGCTTTCTTTATTTAAAATATTAAATCCCGACAATACGTTTTGTATCACAAGTTTGTCTGTAAATCAAACTCTAGAGCCATTGCTAGGTAGTTATCGTCACTACTATAGACATTTGTATACGAATTAAATTGGTGGAGTTAATTAAAATGATTACAGTTAATCGTCATAACAAAGCAATGCTTATTCAACGGAAGTGGCTATATCGGTGATGTGTAATAATACGCTGCGGTTTAACGTAACGCGCTCATAAACACGTAGAATGAGCCGCACGGGATTGCGTGCTAAATGCATATTAGGTGTCATAACAACGACCGAGGCAACCTTTATTCTAGATGCATTTTATACGGTGCCATTTTGCGGCGAGATCGGACCGATAGTGCGCTACCATGCAACAAAGCCTCACTAAACACCGTAAACTTGTGAATTATTAATCTTCTTATCGAAGCCGGCTACAGCCAAACATGACTCTTTTCGTGAATTTTATAAATCGCCTTCAAGTTTATTAATAGTGGATTTCAGGTATTGTAATTAAGTAATGCCATCCATAAACAGCGTTAACGAATATGGCCAGTTGTCACGCTGCGGATTCGTGTGGGTAATGCTTTCGAAACGATATAGTCACATCGTGTTATGACTGAATTTGAAATTTAATAAATTGAAAAGTTTGAATCAGGTTGATTTGTAAATGTTTATTTGAATATTGTTATAAATATTTTGTATACTCTCAACGCGAAACGTATTGTCAGATTTACATATTTATTTATTGAATCAACAAATTGCTTACAATCGCTGAAAACGTTCATATTGGCAATAATTCGAATTAGTAGAAAATAATCATTAAATATCACTGTATTTCTTATCTTTCCCATTATTGGGCAAGGATCTGGGCAAAGTAAAGATAGTTCAGTACTCAGTTCATCCAATTATGAGAATTTTAAAGGTACAGTTTTTCTTTAATTTACGTGATTTCTAATACGCACATAATTTGTTAAATGTGATGTCCCAACTTCCTCCGAGTGTCAAAAATCTAAACCACAAAGTTAAAATAATCTTACTTACTTTGAGTCCAATAATATTATTCTGATCGAGCGACAGAGGGTGCACTGGGGAAACATGGTTATAGGAGAAACTCAAGTAACGTAATATACTTCATCATATAATGACGTCGTCGTGTTTTTGCCAACACGGTAAGAAAAGTTTTAAGCATGCAGCCAACTGTAATTAGAAAACGTCTCTCACATATCTTAAAATAATTATAGCAGGTGGGTTTTTCACTCGCAGTTGAGCCATCTTGTATCTACGTCGGGTGGAAATAATTTCCTCCAACCCTTTAAGTAAACAGAGCATAAAGAACGGTGCGATGAACAAATTCGCTAATTTTATCTGCAGAACTCCACTGAATAAAGATATATTAGCGGTGCGAACAAAGATAAAGGAATAAATTGTGGACGCGATAAATCAGTAAAGGAAGGTTTTAATTACACGTCCGGCGGATGCGGAACCACTCCATCTGAGGCGGAGGTACACTGGACCGTTTTCCAATGCTGAATCATCTAATTTTAAATTTTAAATATTGAATGTAACACTGTCTTAATACTGAATTAATTTAATTGTAACAGTTTCTTATTGAATGATATACCATTTGACATTTTAAATGTAACATTTTTCAGTGCTGAATGATATAATATTCAACATTTTACATGTAACAGTTTCTCAATGCTGAATGATTTAAGTTTTCATATTTTAAATGAAACAGTTCCCAGTGCTGAAAAGCATATTACTTATCAATTTATATGCAACCATTTTTCAATGCCGTATATGTACTTAACGTTTTAAATACAACGGTTGTTAATGTTTTTTTATTAATATTGCAGTCAAGTTATATAAATCATATCTTGACGTATCATGATTTTATAATGTTACTGTCTGATCTGTTTATATGTCCGTTTGAAGATAATTTTAGACATGACGTTTTCTTTATAAATTCCTATATACATATATGTATATCACTATAATGTTATCTTTAAACAAAAATTATTTCACATAACTAATTAAAATTGTGTTACATTTTGTTATTTACTGTTGTACCTCTGACTTTACAAATGGATTGTAGAACGCCTTCCGAGAAATTCTAACTTAGTAAATTATTGCCTGTTAAGTGGTTTAAAAGTAGCATTACACAATAAAAAATTCACGCAGTGTTGAATTTTTTTTTTTTTTATTTATTAAAATGTTATTAGCAATTTGAAGGTATTGTTGTAATTTTTACACAAAGAAGCATACAGATTCATCTTAACCTTAATTTCCTCAGTTAGTTGTGAAAAAATCTTATTGTATTTAGAACTATATAACCACATCAAATGTGCAATAATAACAATGAACGAATCGAACGAACAATATCAGGAGGACTAAAACATGAGTTAAATTGATAATGAAATATTGATATTTAATGTTTTATGTTATTATTAGATTCACGCGAATGAAATAGCTAAAATAAAAAAAATAAGTAAAAAAAAAAAGTAAAAATAAGTAGAAATATAAGTTTGTGAACTGAATACATACTTTTCAAACGCATAAAAATGCTTATTAAATCATTATAATTCCGACCCCTTTTTAAACGACACCAATTAACTGCCACCTACGTCAGAAAGATAAACTTTCATCAGCCACGCGTGAGAAGAAGTACTTAATTATTTAATATTTCCTCTCGAGAATAAAGACAAAATGCAGGGACCAAAATTCGAAATATGTAAAAGCTAATTAGAGAACTTACCTCTTTTTATTTCAACACGGTGTATGCTATGTGTAGGACGTCATTAGTATTCTCACAACCCCTCCGTTCAAAGCCAGCGATGTTTAACCTTAATGAGATTTTTATAAATCAATATTAGCGACAAAAAACATTGATAGTATGACAGAAAATCTTTGATAATACACAGAACGACATTACAAAACTGTAAGCTATTCTGCCGATATCCTCAATATCAAAAGAATATAAGACTTTTGAGAATTTTTAATTATTAAGTTAGTAGGCACTAAACTGAACCTGTGAGCTAGGATTCAAATAGCTAACTCACAAAGTTCTTATTTAAAAAAATTAAGAATAATTACACAGTTTGATGTAGTTCTCTATTGAAAACATAATTGTTTTAAACATTCGTTAAAAATACCGCAATTAAATCTGTAACAATTTACAAACAAAATAGCAATATTTTTTTTTATTAAGAGGAGGGCTATAACATACCACCACGGTGCTCCAGTGCGGATTGGTGGAGGGGTTAGTGGTCAATCCAAGTGGCGGAAATTTCTAAACCGCCCGAAGGCCTCCGAAATGGGTTGACGATTCTTAATTACAATTACAACTGGGACCGATGGCTTACGTGCCGTCCGAAACACGGTAACGCTCA